>OMPJ01035538.1:0-11476 GCA_900312935.1 Carapus acus | reverse complement strand
GGTGGAGGGGGGGATAACGGAGCAAATTATTCTGCTTTTTGACTGTCAGGACTTGAATGAGCTTGGGGGCCCACACTCCCAATTCTCTTTATAGCTCTGCCATCCCATGCAAAAAGGAATTCTGAATGTAGCTGATACATATTTAATAAACAACTTGTTTCACAGATGTTTCTCCAGACATTTTCTACCTCATGAAACAGGTTGCATGATTTTTTAATAAGCTAACATCTCCTGTTGTTGTGAGGACGGGCCGTGTCGCCCATCAGGGCTGCTTTGATGTGGGGGGATGATTGATGGACGCTCGAGAAAGAATGACAGTACGCAGCGCTTACACGCAACTTTGGGTACTCATGAATGATACACAGAATAAAAAGTCCTGACAGTCATGTGGGTGCATGGCTCAACTTAATAAACAATTCAATAATTAAGGACTGGGATCGTACATTAAAATGTACTTGTGTGGTAGCACAAAATATTAATTTGTGTGCCGTGGGAGTTATATGTTTGTGGAAGCCCACCTAGAAATGCCTGAGACATGACGTTTAGTTTAAGATTTTAGATTTCCATTAAAATCTGTGAGGCAAATCTTTTTAATCTGCTATCTAAAAAAAAGAAAAAAAAAGTTGCACTGAGGAGAGTGTGTCATCACACTGACTATCTTGGCGGATTCAAGTTCCATCTCTATCTACCTACCTGCCCACCTACCTACCTGCCCACCTACCTACCTAGTACTTGTGTTTATCCTTACATCATTCAGTCTAAGTATTTGATTACTGGCAGACGGTAAAATGACAGTGCAGCCACCCATGGAGGATGAATTAAGTATTTTTCTTTTTTCTTTTTCATTCTTTCATCTAAGCTCCTAAGAGGAGGGAGAAAAACTGCATTTATCTGTTTAACTCTCAACATTCCTCTTTCCAAATGTATAGAAAAAAGCTGCCTTCCAAAACAAAATGCTTTGCTTGGTTCTGAACACAGTACCACCCAATACCAAATCCGTGTCGTTTTGCGCAGAGTACAATGACAGAATCAGGATTACACAGTGGGGAAGTTGTTAGTGGGAGAGAAAGTAGGAATTAATTCAATCAGCATTAAGGAACGTTTTCTACAGAACAACTTGTGCTTTCAGCCTGTGATTTGCAGTCCTAACAATTGTGCCGCTAGAAAGCTTTTTTAAATGTTAATATCACAGCCAATTAAAATCCACTCATGTGTTTCACTGTTTCAACATTGATATTTCAAACATTTCCCTGATGTAAGAGATGTTTCTATAACAACGTCATCCGTCAGATCCCAGTGCATGGCACACAACAAATTCAGCAAAACACAACGTCAAGCTATGGCAGGAGGTCCAAACAGTGTAGATATCCTTCCTTGGGCAGTTTAGAATCGTACACAAATGAACCATTATGCCAAGTGTGAGACCATAATTCTCGCCTTTATCACCATATTATTTTCTGCACTGGAACAGCTCACTGTCCGAAAAGGTTCAATCATTTCCCAACAAAGTTAGGCTGAAGAATGTAGCTCTCAGCAGTGAAAATAGGATCCCTGCATAGCGCCCGAATACATGGAAATGTTGTTCGACTTTTTTCAGTGTAAGAGTTGTGAATACTTCCTTCCCAAAGCCCGCTGGACTCTGTGTGTGCAGCTGCTCTGTATGCAAATAACAAATTACAGGAGCGCAAACTCATGCATTTTCCAGTCCAGTGTGTACAGGCATAACAGGAAACGACTTATACTTATCTCAGATTTAAGACCCAGAGAGATAATTTCAGGAGGAATACAGGTACAAAAAAAGATTCTCTTTTTCTACCCAGACTACAAGCTATGCCTCTAGCACCTGCTGTCACCCAAGTTTCCATTAAAACTTCTCTTAGTCATGGACCCGGACAGAGTGGGAACGACAACCAAACTTCTAAGCGGGTGACGTTTTCTTGGAGGAAAGAGCCCGTTTGCGTCCCCACTTCCTCGTAGAGGTTGAACTTTTGCACTCCTGGTGCTGGCTGAATGCTCAGCTCTCACAGGGTGTGCAGACAGAGAGCAGGGGTGGAAGGGTCCAGCTCAGTCTCTCTGGAGAGCACCGGTGGCTAAGGAGCTTGTTATTGATCCGTGGATGGGAGGAATGAGAGGCAGAGGGCAAGTGAAGAAGGAAGCAACTCTGGCCTACCTTTCAGTGTCCCATTGGACAGGGCTGGAAGACCTCATCAGTTCCAGAGCCCCAAACAAGGGGGGAGAAGAAAAGGGGGAGGGAGAGAGAGGAGTGGGGAGTTAGAGGAAGCAAGCGAGAGAGCAAAAACAGAAGTGCAGGTGGGCAGTCCAGGCCCCAGAGGAGTGGACACTTTTGCTTTGGTGAAATGAAAAATGAAAGAAACTCATGTACCAAACATTGGAGATCAGTCTCCACTTTGAGCTCATGTCCAATATAGGGCTGTTAAATAATGATTTTCAGTTCAGTTTGGCTCTGTCCAGTTCAATTCAGCTCAACTCAGTTTAATTCAATTCATTTATCTATATTGCCATTGGACCCCTGCACAACTGCATTACCTGTCACCAAACGGATCAAATCAAACCAATCTAAAAAAGAAAAAAAAAAGAAAACAACCTCTCATAAAACATATTTTTGAACTTGATAAGCACCAACAAAGAAAAGGAAGCAGAATGGCCTTGCATATGCCCAGAATTTGCTGAATAGATCAATTACAAAAATTGTAAGATTAGCTATTAGAGTGCAGTTCTCGCATGGTTTCCAGGTAAAATATAGTTTTAGTACCGTTTTATTCTTAATTGTTTTACAGCATGCACAGCGGCTCTCTGTGTTGAGTCGTGAATACTGAGCATGAGCTAATAGAACTTCAAGGGACGCGAAACGTTCAAGGTTCTTTGTATCGGTATTTATTTGGACTGAACATTTTTCTCGTCGGAGTCCAGCTCCCTCGCAAACCCTTCAGCGTTCGTCATGAATCTTCCTCTCCATTTTTCATGCTGAGCTTAGGGTAGCTGCGAGGAGTGACAGGGCCACGGCTAAGGTGCCAAATGTCAACTGGGTGTAGTTGATGCACTTTCTCTCTGAATTCATGCTCTGTTGCCCACCAGCTGGATGACTGACAAAGTCCTAGTTACCATGGAGAAAATTCTAATTGGAAGAAAAATAAAACAAAAGCAACAAAGTGGTGGAAATCCCAGATTGTAGCAGTCAAGATGCTTGCTCGTCAGTTAGGTGCAGGCCAGGCTGACCTCTAGCTTTGTTATGGTTTCTATTGGACTTGAAGACATCGATACAATATCTGTTTCACCTCTCTTTTCTAACATTTCTCATTTCTTCGATTATCTTGTTCAGTGAGAGAGCTTGGATCTGACTCATTGTCCTCTGTCCAGTGACTGAACCACATCAACCTGCACTCTCATCCCATTCACCAGAGACCCACCGAGACGACCGTCACAACAGACCACAAGGAGATTTTGTTTTTTGTCTGTGACAGTTAAATCATGTTCAAGTGACAGCGTAACTATTGCTTGAACGAGGCACATCGCCATCTCAATCGTACAACCTTGTCTCAGCTTGGCTCCACTTCAGTGAAATCTTCAGCTGAGCAGTTTAAAGAGCTAACACAAGGCCAGGTTAGAGACAAACTCACCACAGCTCAGGTGGGGCTCAACAGTTGTTAAAGAGGGAGCGAGAGAACAAAAAAATGACATTTGATTTGACTCCATTTGAGAAGCTTCAGCCTGTGGCAGAGGCACAGCCATCTCTGGCTTTCAGGGAGTAACTCAAATTTCCAAATTTTCCTCACTTGATCCCAGTGTTTTATGTTTTCCATCAGGCGCCATCTTGAAACCCCACATACTACTTCACCGCCTCCAGAGGAGGGAGGCATATCTTTCCCCCAGGTTGGAGTGGAACAGAAGGACCTGTTGTTAAGCCTGGTTAAGCCTTGGCTTTCCTACTTGCAGTGTGTTAACCGACTTCTTTTTTGGTTGTTTTATCTCCTGAAGGGGTTCTCCACGCAGCCTGCAATTTCTCCCGCTCTTCTTCCTTCTCTGTTGTTGGCCCTTACACAGCAGGTCCACGGTGCGTTTGGAAATCTGGGACGTTTAGTAAAAGCTCTCGTTACAAATTGCTTTTTGAATGCAGGACAGATTGTCTGTATCAACAATGTTGGTTAACACTGTGCGCATCGTCTGAAATGGTCTCTTTTCAAACATCACTCTGCCTCTCTAGAAAGTGATAGAATGTCTTCAATGCTCTGATGGAACGTTCCTTTCTTCTTTCAAACAAAGATGTCTGTTAAATCTCAACAGCAGTGATTCCAGGGATGTGCGGTCACAAAGCAGCATTTTGAATGGATACAAATACAGTTGTTGTTACAGGTACTTTGGAGAAGAAGTCAGAGATCAATGGACTTCATCCAACACGGTCACTTGAACAGCTTGCCAGGAGCACAGAAAAAAAGTTTGTCTGCTTACTTTCCTGAACCAAAGGCTCCGTTTCATGAGGTTGACAGAAAGCAGGCAAAGCAGCAAAGCACCTTTTGAGCCTGCAGACAAGGGGGTAAAGAAGCTTCTGCTAAGAGGGCTTATCCAGCCAGAGTAATGTTAAAGTTAAGGGATTAGAATTTGCCTCGGTACCCAAATGCAATCCTTTCGCAGAGACAGAAAGAAAAAAAAAGACATGTAGAAGAATCATTACTTGGAATAGCATTTAATATTGTTGGCATTGTGGATATGTTAGTGCCGTGGATACTTTCACATAAACTTCCACTTCTAAATCGAGGACCAATTAACTTCTGAATCCAAGGCCAATAAAGATCACAGGTATTCTTTTCTTGGAAGTTTGATAATCGCAACAGTGTCGCAGCATTGAGCAGCAAACCACATAAATAACAACATCTAACGAGGCCAAAGTCAGAGCAGCTCCTCAAACTCTCATCACCACATGAACTTTTCTGCTCCATACGGGATGTTGGAGAACACCAAAGCCACATTATGAAGTGGGATGCTGCCAGAGTTTGATCTCAACAGGTACCCTCTTTGTTGCTGTACATGAAGGCTCTTAAGTAAAATCACATTTTAGAGATAGTATGTGGGTTTATCCCTATCAAAATCATTAATCAAATATTAAATATTTGAGGAGCATATATTCAAGTGTAACTAGGCATATATTCAAGTGTAACTAGGATCAGATCAATGGAACATTTATGGTTGGGTCGGTGTTAAACTTACTTGAATGAATTTATATCACCTGGGTTTCAAACTGTGTGTATGGAAGCAACGGGAGAAAGTGAAAGCACAGGTGAGAGCAGCGGGACATTTCCTTTGACATTTCTGCTGTAAAATAATACTTTGCCTGCAAAATGATTCTTGTATATGAGAAACTAGAGAGGTTCTGTATAATGTAACCACCTTGCCGACAAGGTGTGTGTGCGTGCGGGCGTGCGAAATATGTGTTGCACATGTGTGCACGCCTGGTATTCACGCTGTGTGCCCTCTGCTTTTGCGTGCTGATGTGCCTTGAAGCTTTTTTGAATTTCTACATCATATTTAATGGAAAAAACGACCATGACCGGAATGCCGTAAACGGCAATAATCTCGCTTTGCAGTCAAACGACAGTGATAAATGTTTACCAGGAGAAAGTTACTGCTGTGGGAGTTGGAATAAGGTGCGCTGCCCTTTGGATTATTCTCTCTGCAGCTGCAAATTCCAACAATTAATCAAAAGGGACGACAGCTCCTTCATGATAAATGCATATGTAGTGACATCGCCGAGCCGTTACATGACACTCTAAGCGGAAAATGGCTCAGTCGCATCAAAACAAGGCTTGTAGTGTGTGTGTGTGGGTGCGGATATGGGTGTGTATGTCTGCGTTTGCTGTGTGTCAGCGCGTGAATGTCGCGAAATCCCCTCTCCCGCCTGCAGTACAACACCACGTCTCTATCTGGATAATTCCTCTTGTGCTCTGACCCAAATTTACTGCTTTCACTCATATACAAATGAATTGTGTTAATTCTATTACACACAAACAGTTCTGGCGAGATGTGACTAAACTACACAAGCTGAGGTCTCCCTCGCATTGTGATGATGCCCCATTATTACCAATTGCTTTTGTCATCTTTGAGGAAAATGTGGGCGGGGTTTTGCGGTAGACTCCTAATTGAGGGTTTACTTTGATATATTGTGTGTTTGGTTTGAAAATTTATCAGCCGGATACAATAGATCCTGAGAGGAATAACAGACAGCCTATGACTATCACTGTTTTTGAATCGCAATTAATGTTCCCTTGTCATTGAAATCAGTGGCTTTTGTAATTAGTCAACAGTTTGATTTAAGTTGAGAGAGTGACAGGTGAGTGCTGATTCACCCTCACCCTCACCCTCACACACACACACACAAACACACACAAGCCCTTACCCCCACTAACTACCAATTTAAAAACAAACATGCCACCTCACTCCCCAATTACCTGCGCCTCAGCCGCCTAATGAGCTAGCTGCCAACCACATGCGCACACACACACGCACACAATCACGCATGCACACATACACACACACACACACATGCACACACACGCACGCACGCACACATCTTACATATTAGGGGGGTCATCAAAACTACACAAATGATGATTCACAAGGTAGAAATGTGTGATGTTGGGGAGCGTTCATTATCCTAATGGCTTTTAGCAGGTCTGTGGATGGAGGAGCTTTGCAAAACATCGCTGAATCAAAGTGTGAGACGAGGTGAGCATCAATGAAAATCACCCTTCGCTCTGTCATCATTCTCTGCCCCCCTCACAAAGCCAGAAAGTCAAAAGAAATGAAAGTTATTTTCATATAAAACTTAATATCAATGTTGAATATCATAGATGTGTGCATGTTTTTTTTACTCACCTTAAATGAAAATGCATTAGATCTATTGTTAGATATAGCATTTCCATAGCAACACTAATCTTCACAAAGGACCACATTAGAATAATAAAGATAAGAATAAGGGCCACATCACTGCAGTGGTTGCCCTGAAAGGGCTGGATAACATCCAAATGCTGTGTCAAGGCAGTACAAATGTATTTCAATGGAAATTAATTGAATTACTTGTGGAATGTAATGATACTCCAATGATCTCTTATTCTCTGATATCCTCTGATCTCTTATATACTCTAATTCCCTCTCTGTAACACAAAAGACATTGTGGTTTTTCCTTGAAGAACAAAGGTACCAGTACAAGTTTCCCCATTTCCCATGTGTACTGTATGTACACTGCAACATCGTGATGGAATGCTGTCACTTTAAGACAAACAAAACCGTATAGCGAGAAATGTTGTTTGGGCATCAATACACAATAGATGTAGAGTAGAATAAAGGTACAGTCGAGCAGTGTTTATCTTTAAAGCATCTTTTAAGAATAAGAATAAGAATGAGAATAGGAATATGAATCCTTTATTGTCACTGTGACACTGTTCCCAACATCATTGTGAAAATACGTTGAGCACCTCAACATTATGGCAATAGGAGCGGTGTAGCAGCAAGTAACATAGTAAGTATAGAATGGAAGATTGCACAAAACCTCAAGCGTTTATTTAAGCGTGTATTAAGCACTCATAGGCCACAGAAAATGATTCAGCGGGCCACATTAGGCCCGCAGGTCTTGATTTAGTCCCCTGTGGACAAACGCATAGCTTCTTCAGTGACGTGCGTGACCAATCTCAATGAAATGAAACCTCCACCTCCACAGAAAACCACAACCTAACCTCATTTGGGCTCAAAAGCAATGAGTAGAGTAGAATTCACGAGACTCAACATTTCATTCTCCTCTTTTCTTTTCTTTTCTTTTCCATTTCTGGCACAGGTGATGGAAATCTGTGTGCAGGCCCCATCCGGAGCACTTAAATCTGCCTGTCTGTGTTGGTTGGGGTCTTCTAAGTCTGATGGCTGAAGAAGAATGTCGGGAAGAGCTGTGCAGCAAGGATGTGCTATCAAGACAAATGGCTTGTCTGTCCCGAGAGAAAAAGTAACAGCAGGGCGAGGAGACGTACACGTTACGCAAGCAAAAGTGAGGGAGCAGGCATAAAGGAGAGACCGTGAGCAGAGAGCACACACACACACACGCACACACACACATTCAATTACTTTGTCATGACACCCCAGACAAAGATGAAGCATGCACAGCTCACAGGGGACCAAAGTGACCAGTCGGGCATTAAAGCCCCACGTATGACAACAAATCCTGCCCACGGCCAACAAGACACACCGTGTGCATGTGCATATCTATGAGCGTGTGTGTGTGTGGGAATGTGTGTGTGCAGAATTGTGTCTGTGGGTGCCCGGGGCGTTACTGAGGTGTGTGTACCAAGTGTGTACAGTGTATTTGTGCCCCTGAATGACTGTGAGCACTTCAGACATGAACATGTGTACAGGCAGCATATGAGCCTGTGTGTGAGGGCGTGGGCGCACGTGTGTGTGTGTTTGTGTTGGCGGGGGTGTTAGTGTGTGTATAACAAGGCAAGAAAATGTAGAATAAAATAACAAGCAGTGTGTAAATCAATAACCGCAGCAGATTTATGTTGCTACCAAACTTTTTGGCCACAAATCTTTTTTTTTTCTCTGATGCTGTGAGGGGAGGTTTTGTTTTGTTTCATTTTTTGAAATAACAGCACTGGAATTTGGACACAGTTATCCAGGCAAAGGGACCGGAGTGAGAAAACACAAGGCGCGCGCGCACACACACACACACACACATACACACACACACACACACACGCATTATCCAGAGGCTTATCTTGGATACACAGCATTGAGCTTAGACTCTCAGACTCTACTTTTTTTTCAAAAGACTAAAACTCGCTGGAACGGTAAGACCTTAAATGTTGAATCACGCTGGGTCACATGTGTGCGTCTGAATCAATGATACGTGTAGATCCACGAGAGACTTTGCCAGATTAGAAATGTCTCTGGCAAGGAAAAAACATTTCTTATCCCCCCTTATGAAATACCAAGTAGGCGTGTTTTCAACATATCTACACGGCAGAAACAGGGGGAGTCAATCCCTTGACGTCTGTGCAAAGGTTGAACACTTCTTTCCTCATCACAGGTGATCTCTCTCACATACGTGCTTGACTTTTCTCTCTATTTTTCATCCTCAGAGCAGCGAGTGAGTTGCCATTGTTCCCTTAGTGACTTCAAGAGAAGATGACTTTGAGAGAACCCAGGTCGCAGCCATGTTGCACTCCTGCACTTATCTGAAGATGATACACACCAGGAACAACGATGATTGGTGAGACTGTGGGGCCTTCAAGTGCCTCTTGGTGCAGAACAAATGTCACATGTATGAATAGGAAGAGTAGCATATTAGGAATATATAACTCATTCTCTCATCAACTTTTCTCACTTTCATATCTTATTTGGCCTCCTCTGCTGGTCCAAGGAGTAAAAAGGCCACGCAGAGTGTCAGCATTGGTAAAAATATAGCACAGCAAGAGACCCGAGTGGAGCTGGCGTAAATCTAACTTGATCTGCTATTCCACTGCACTCCAATTTTCATGTCTACTCAAGCATAAACCAAACCATCTCAGCAACAGCTAGCAAATACGGAGACACAGAGACTTTAAATTTGGGACTGATGAAGAGTGTGGGCGTCTGCACAGAGAGGATAAAGCATTGAGGAGTGATTTCTTCAGGCTGACTCATTGTTGCAGTGTGAAGGGTACTTTAAAGGTCTGAATGTAAAATGCAGCGGCGGTGGAAGACGCGGATGATGTTTTGTCTGGAGGGAGGCTCGGGGCTGACAGCGAAAGCTATTAGTGCCTTACCACACTGCAGCACACGCAGCTCCTGTGTGGGAGTGTGTGGGCGGGTACGTGCCTGCTCCTGTGGGCGCGCATCCGTGTTGTGGTTTAGGGAGGAATATTGTCTTGTTAAGTAAATGTTTTACTTTTTAGGTGGCTTGTTTCTGTAACGGCAGGTGAGGAAGACCGTTTCAGCCCCGAGCATATGTGGTGGGCTGATGTTAATTACGGGCTCAAGTGAGATGATTACATGGATACCATCAGCTGTGTGTTTTGAGTGTTGCTTTGTACGCGGATTAGCGTGGCACAACATCTGGTCACATGGTGATGAGAGGCAGATTTTCGTACAATTCAGTTGAAGTTGCCCAGTTGTTTTTGTCCACCAAGTGCGAAGCGGTGCACAAGCATGACCAGCTCACCCTGTCGGCCCGTGTTCTAGCTGTCTCTCAGAACTCTCAGAACTCTCAGAGAGAGTTCATTACATCAGGATTTCACCCTCTGACATCTGCAGTAAGCATGTGCTCGGCCAAAAGAAAAGGACAGAAATCAAGGAATTTATGCGATTAAACTGCGTGCGTGGAAACATGAGCCCCAGAGCCAATACCAGAGATAGATCGAGTCACAGGATGAAAATGATTCACGTGACTTCTTCAAAAGTGAACACACCCACTGATGTCAACAAGAGCATCTTATCGCCTCCTCCAACCACAGCGCTTTTCCAGGATGACTCACAGCGCGGCGTGTATCCCGCCAGGCCGTGCCACAAAGTATGCTTTTATGCAGATATGGATCCTGACGCGCACGTCTAAATAAGTCCCATCACTGAGATAAATGGAGAGCGGCCGCCTCAGCCTCACACTCTCTCAGGGCCGCCCGGTGCCAGTGCTCGCCCTGAAAACTCACTGCTGAACATTGTGGTACCAGGTCATCCAACCATCTGTCTTACTCGCCTATTGCTATTTTGAGACATTGACTGGTGTATTTTACAACTTTTATTTGTCTAAAAAAAAAAGTCGAGACCACTGATTCTTAACCTGGGTTCAATTGAACCTCAGGGGCTCAGTGAGTCAGGCTAAAGGGTTCTGCGGAGGTCAAAACATACACCCGACTCATATGCAGAGGTCAAATAATGTTTGTTCTTTGAGCACAGTGATGTTTTTGCACAATTGAAAATCACATCTAATTTTTTCAATTAAAAAGGGTTCGCTGAATGCGCATATGAAACTGGTTGGGTTCAGTACCTCCAACAAGGTTAAGAACCACTGGTACCAGGTCATCCAACCATCTGTCTTACTCGCCTATTGCTATTTTGAGACATTGACTGGTGTATTTTACAACTTTTATTTGTCTATCCAAATAAAGGACTTTTGTTTGTGTTATTTCAATTTTTGTTTGTTTTGATGAAGTACTCAATTCCATACATACATACATACATACATACATACATACATACATACAAAGACACACTATTTCTGTGCAAATTGATATAAAGAATTTCACAATGTTAAATAAACTGCCAGAAGAAATGGACTTCCAAGGACATTAACAGTTTATAAACATGCAAAGACAATAAAAAGATATACAGTTAGTATCCAGTTAACCCTCATATACAGCTGCGGACCACATAAACACTGAGTAAACATCTCTACATAGTGTCACTGTAATGTGTCACAGTAAAGTAAGGAGTCCTCCAGGCT
>OMPJ01035536.1:0-11879 GCA_900312935.1 Carapus acus | reverse complement strand
AACAATTAGGCCAATGGAAAGTGGCATGAGAGCCTCTCTCTCTCTCACACACACACACACACGCACACACACACACACACACACACACACACACACACACACACACACACACACACACACACACACTTGTCACCGCTAATCTTGCTGCTATTGATCCTGCTCCAACAGCTCAAACGGCGACAAGATTACTGAGATCCCGGTCCAAGCAGACTTAACGGGGGGAACAGCGCCATAGAGGCTGAATCCGGGTGTGCCACACTCATCTTGCTGCCGAGGATCTGGACTCGTCCCTGTGAGAGATGTACTGTACACGGCGGGTGGAGAACAGGCCCGATTCTCACCCCTGCTGATTGCCGTGGATGCCTTATTGACAAAATGTCTCTGCAGGTGATTCAATTCTAAGTTGAGTTCTTGTGGTAAAATCCCCACTTTTCACTCTGACTCAGACAACTCAGCAAATCCTCGCTGCTTTGCCGCATCCCCAATCGTTAGAATAATGGCGTAAGAGTGAAAGAAAGAAAGACAGAAAGAAAGAAACAGAGAGGGAAAGAAAGAAAGAGAAGTACATGTGCTTTCTAACCATCAAAACAACTTCTTCACCAGGCCAAACCAAACAAGACTACAACAAATTGCACTCAGTGCTTATTAATAAATAATTATTTGTGGTCTGACGGCATAATGCTGCGTTTCCAGGCTGCCCTTGCCCATTAAAATTTTTGACAAACGTGGAAAATGCACATATATAAGCACAACCGCAGGAGAGCAGCATTCCCTGAGGACATTAATTCCACAACTCAGACAAGACCCCTCAAAGAATAATTGTGCTATAAGCTTGATGAATTCCAATGTTCAAATATTATTTGGCTGCTGCCATCTGCGGCAAGAACAACTCTTGGGATTTCAATCACGCTGCCACAACAATAGCAGTGAGTTTCCAGACGAATATGCCTACTTAGATTTCAGATATATTACTTTGTTGCTATTACTTTGCTTTTGACATTTGACATTTCTCTTTATTTGGAGCAGAGGGATGCTCAGTAAGGCTCATCAGGGGAGCAGTTGGGGGGATTCAGTGCCTGGCTCAGAGGCTATACGAGCAGCTAGTGTGTGTGTGTTTGAGAAAGAGAGAGTGAGAGGCTTATTTGTAACACTACACCTATCTCTCAGTCAAGCATCGTGCGAGTGTGTGTGGTCTGCAATCAGCCCAGACATTTTACTCCTGAAAGTGCTCAATTTTACTCCACCACCTCTTGTGAAAACACATAACGAGGAGCTCCGAGGGGAAAAGCGTGATGGTGTGGGCGAACCTGAGTCCCCCATCAGTCAGCGTAGCCTAGGCTATCACCCATCTACGAATGGAGAGCTAGAAACTATTTCCAAACTCTCCCTCACCTTCGGCAGGGGCGCTCTGATAACATTTGGGCGTTCCGTTTTCTCCCTGTGCGAACGGCTTCATCACATCGCCTAACTAGCGGGAGCTATTGGGAGATAATTCAGCCCTGTTACCATGGAGATTCTTTGGCATCTCACAGGCATCTCTTCCCCTAGAGTCGCGGATTTATGGAGTGTGTGTGTGTGTCTGTGTGTGTGCGTATGCATGGGTTTTATCGCAGTCACACTGCTTTTAATAGTGACGGCAGTTTGATTCCCATTTCTTTTTGTGTAGGAATCTCATTATACATCTGCCGATATCTAATTATGGAATGTTTTCTTAGTTTATTTTGTTGCTAAGTATTTTCTGTTGGGTTTCGTTTTTTCTTGCTTACTATTTCAACTGTGGCACTGCTACAAATTCCTGTCTGGGCACTAGTGGATTTATTTTCATTCCATTTCTTTGGATCGCTGAATAGTTGTGTTTTTGTGCCATTTTTCTCCACCTGCTCTTTCTTGTCCAGCTCCACCTCCACCGGCTGGTCGTCGTTCGCGTCCCTTTTGGGCCTCAGAAACGCAGGAGGTGTGAGCTGATGACTTTTCTCCAGGTCCTCGGGCTCCACTCCTTTCCCGTCCCGTAACCTTGACCACGCCTCCTGGTTGTGTTTACACTCGTCGCGGTTGGCCGCGGGGGCGAGCTGCGAGGTGGAGGCTGCCTCCTTCTTCTCAGAGTCCGCCTTCTCTGCCTCCTCGCTGCTCTTCTTATCGTGCTTGGAGGAGGCTTTGGCGGACGACTCTGTCTCCTCTGAAACTGCCTCTGACTGCCTGGCCTGTGCAGGGCGATCTTTCAGGCCCTGCTGGAAAGCGGAGACGACGGCGCTGCATTTTTGAACCTTCTCCACCTGCTGCTTCTTTGACATCAGCACACCCATGGCTAGGAAGAGACAGAAGGAGAGAGAGGGAAAGGTTAGAGTCCTCCTCAGGCTTTTATCGCGTCAGGACAACACAAAAGACACAATCACCCTTTTCTCTGAGAGCAATTTAAGGCCTTGATTAGCATTTCAGAGTCTGCTGAGCCCCGCCTGCATCGTGTTATGGAAAATGAGGTTGTAACCCATCACCAAAAACATCACCATAACATATGCTATAGCGATTTATCAGGCTCATCCGGGACCCGCAGCTCTTAAGTGGCTGCAAATTGCAGTTCTGTCTCTCATTGAGGCAAACCACTGAAAATAACTGTCATTACCTTAAGCTATAATTCCTCGCCTCTCTTGCACTACACAAAGACGAGTAATCGCCAAACCCAGATATGGATCACAACTACAATAAAGTAACTCAAATTAGAACTTGGCTGTAAAGGACAGAGGAGTTTATTCACCGTCTAATTGAGTGTTGGAAGAAAGGAATGGAGACTCCCATTGCAGGCTTCTTCTAGAGGAGCATAAAAGAATCTTTGAGCACCACACTGAGCCCCTACCTGCTCTGCAGACACCACACTGAGTAGCCAACTGTTCCTCAAACACCGAGAATAGGTCAAATTCAGAAAGACCGTTTTCCTCAGTACTGCTGCACAAGATCAAACCTCCCCCAGAAAAAGTATTTCCAACCTTTTCTCTCTTATTATGAACCAAGACTGCATTTTCTGTGTATTTTCTGCCGCTGGGAAGTACAGGACAAACATCATCTCCATGTTTGAAGTCTTACCTCCTTCACAATTCCCGTATGTCTTTTCATATTGTGATTCGACAAAGTTTATGCTCCCTGATCAGACACTGCAAACAAGAACAAACTCAGAGGTGATGGTTGACTGAGCTCCCCTAGCGGAACTGTGCTCAGCCTGCCACTTTCACACAAATAAGTCCAAAAAACTCCACCAGTAAATCTCCAGACACGAAAACAAATGATGATGTTGCTTCATGCGTCACTGAGCTCAGTTTTCTGGATCCGTTTTTTTATTCCCATTGGCAGCACCGTCTCCTCGTCCCCACTAGGCTGGCGACGCTTGGCATGACGTTGTAGCGACAAAGTACAACCACAAAGTATCTCTGGGAGCAGGTCAGAGGAGATCAGAAATATGTGCTGTTCCTTTTATCAGCACATCCTCTGTTATTGAGTATTTGTGCCGTCTCTCATGTCTCTTTCCATCCAGACCAGAGCCACCTGCTCTCATCGATACCAGGCGACTTCATCACCCGTGTGTGAACAGCAATCAGATGGCTGTGACTCACCACAGCTGATGTCCGCCGCACACCCAGTCAAAAAAAGGAAATAGCAATAGAGAACAGAGACAGCGCTGATAATCACTTCCTTTTTGGTGAAGAAAAGTGAAGCTTTCTGCCCGAGATGAGCAGAACAAATACGACTGCACGGACACGATGCGTGACTGTCCAATTTCCCCTTTGCTCGGAGGGGGTGTGCTGTTTAATGAAGGGACAAGTGTTTCATCTCCCAGCAGCAGCGTCCGGTCAGAGGTTGTAGCCATTGACCTGTGCCCTATCACAGCTCAATTGATTTCTGTAATTATTCCCGACGGCCATGTTTTTTGCTACAAGCCAATAGCAGTGGCTGCATCAATCACCACAGCCTGCTGACTGCAGCAACATGCAAGTTCTCGACAAATTCGTTTTTTTATTTTACTTTGTTTTGCTTTGGTTTTTGCTTCATCGGACATGAGAACAACAGACACCAGAGGAATTTGGAATGCTGGGAATGCTAGAGTCAGCCCGTGTGTCACACCAGCAGAGATTGGCAACTTGAATTCACAGCAACCACTGCTCATCGTCATTTTTTCCCATTCCATTATGCTAGAAACGCTCTGTTGTAGATTCTAGTTGATTACGCTACTTAGGGGATGTGTGTTTTTCTCTGAAATGCAACCCCATCCATCTGCGCCGTAAGTGCTTGAAATTCAATCGCGTTATTCTGAAGTACAACGAGTCATTCCCCCCCTCTCTCTTCCCTCTCCGGCCACTCTAATGGCCCGGTGCTCTCATCACGTCAGTCTATCTGCTCCGCTCTGCTGCCTCATTGACTACAATGTCGCAGGATTTCCTCCCTCTGAGCTCAGATTTGGAGAACACAGAAAGCCTGAGTGGGTACCTGGGAGTGAATCGGACTGGCAGTATACCGCAATAATGAAGTAGATAAGGTACTTGGAAAGGGGCTGATTGAGTCCAGCAGGACAAGGACAGACCCCAGCAGACACACACATGCAGTCCCCATGGACCTTTGTTCTTTCCTGGCTTTGGTTTTGGAGCGTACCAGCAACATTCAAACATAACAGTTGTGTTGAGGGCTCCTACGCAGCCACCATGATAACCAGGACCATCGCAGAATTACATAGACTCATCATCAGCAGGCAAATTGTGCCTCTGTGGCTTGGAAAGCAAATGGTTTTACAATGATGGAGGAAACAATAAGACTCAATCGTCCACCACACCCCCCCCGAGGTCGTCATCCACACGATACGAAAGCAGGCACAAAGCTGAAGGAGGGAATCTGCAACAAACACGATAAGGCCTCTTGTGGTGGTTTTATAGTGAGATAAAATTACAGTTACACCACTGTGCATGCTTCTCATGTATTAGTTACTCATTTTTAACGTCACCAGCAGGTTCCCAGAGTGATATAGAGGCAAAGGCATGTGTGGAACGACAGAATAGGAAGTGAGTGAATCGTCACACGTTGTTTCAGAGTGAGCGCTGCGTTAAGCGGCTTGCTAATGTCAGAGCACGGGGGACCCTGTCATCTCCAGGTTAACTTGTGAATTTTAAATAAGGGCCCCGTACTTTCCTTCCCCTCCCCCCCTCTCTCTGCGTTTGAGTGCGTTCTGACACAAATGGGTCAGCGCACTGCTTTGATACCTCAGTTCATTAGACTGTGTGAGTAACCTGCCATTGGCTCACTCACGAGCCGGAGACACTGCGGCTTGGAAAGAGAAAACTGTCAAAATCTTATCCACACGTTTGCACAACACCTTCCTGCTCACAGCAAAGCTTGGCAGAGTTTGATGTCCTGTGTTTTTTCCCACGTCACACACCCAGGCAATAAGACCCAGAGTATAAAGTCGGAGGCAGAAGTGGATCGAATTATGGTTTCGAGTGAGTCTCCGTTCCCACAAATCAGTAAACACTTGCTCTCTTTTGGGCTGAGGTTTTGTTTTCACATGCATTCCTGTGTTAGCTTTCTCCAAGTATGACTGTTGTTTAGACATGTTGGTGTGCAGCAGTTGTACTTCACGTGACAGCATGGTTGTTTTCAGCACTCATCCACGAGGAAATTTGAAAAAAGAATTAAGACTCTGTCCAGGTACACACAGAGAGGCAACCACCTGCAAATGGATGTCAGAGACTACAGAAGCCTTCACGAGTGTCACAGCAATTTGTGGTTACACTCAGCTGTTTCCGTGGCTACAGAGGGAACCCAGATATCGACACGGCTACAGTGTGTACTGCACTACGGATGATCAGGTGAAGTCCAAGCACATTCTCCACCAAGCCAGTCCCAGCTGTGGAAAAGAACACAAACGTCTTCCTCAGTCCTGCGATTCACTCGAGTCTGCATGAGAGCAGCGCCTCAGTTGCTTTGCCCTCCATCCCAGACAACACTAAATGATTTAAATACACCAGATATAAAAAGATCCAGACCGCAGAAGAGGAAAGCAGTGCCACAACCTAGGGCCCATGGGTACAACCTGACACACACTGGTCGGGAGACTGTTTCATATCAGGCATCTCTGCCTTTGACTTTCCTCGACCAGAGGACGAGGGTGTAAAAAGATGCCGGACGTTTTTCCGTTTGGAATCGTTTCACCCTCCAAAGCCCAAGTCACCTCTTAGAAATGAAATGAACCAATCACCTCATACGTCTGTCAACAGACGGCCTTACACTCTGACAAATATTTGAGTTCTGACTTAATTCTCCGTCTTGATTTATGGCTGTGAGTGAACAAGCAGTGATGGAGCTCTTAGGAGCATATCGGTTGAATTAAATATTGATCCTTTTTGGAAGGAGGGCAGCACCAAAGTACTCCTCGAAGGGAGTTTGTTTCTGTGCACTCACAAGAGAGTTAAAAGAGGGAGACGGCTGCTCTAGATCATCAATTTTAGCACCGAAGAAAGCATGTTGGGAGGCTGTGTGACACTATGTCGCCAGTCTCCTCTCATATCTGAAATCAAACTTCAGCTATTTTTGTCGTGGTAGGACTGATTCTTAACTTTCTACTATCTGATCCTCTTTAGCAATGCCTCTATTTTTGGCACTAGCTTCCGGCAGGGTGGCGGGGTCTTCCGTTTGAATAGGAAATGAATCTTTCCGACATCTTCTTTGAATCCGTGCGCTACTTGAGGCGGCTGTACATTTGCGCCGAGGTCCGGATTAGTATGCGTCTCCACCTCCAGCAGCCAAGTGTCAGCGTTTAAAGTTATCGAGATGTGTAGCGGCTCATAAAACAGCCACGAGCCCATCTAGAGGGAAGCTATTTGCAACGATAACAACAAGAATGAAACCCTCACTTCCAAACGTTCGCCTCATCAAACATCACCACGTGAGAATCAACACCACTTGATTGTTATTGATGACATTTCTCCCCACAAAGCTACGAGATGCCAGGATATGTGCTGGTTTGAATCCAAACCAGCCCTCCTTTTCATTCCTGGTTTGGGGAGGGGCGAGATTTTCTGAATGAAGGCCCCACAAAGCAGGGCCGAGGCATGGGAACCAAGCCCGTCTTTTAGCGGAAACTCTCACCCACCAGGCCAGAGAGGCAAAGACCTGGAACTAATCACACTAACGAGTTCACTGGGAGCGCTGAAACAGCGAGCGAGCGAGCGGGATCATTACCACGCACCTAAAACACGCTGATGTACGCGCATTAGTACTCTGCGCTTGATCAGATCGCAGCACTTTAAATACCGCCGGCAGCCATCCACATGGACAAAACCACAGATTCCAAAGCACCATCGAACATCCCCATCACCAGTTTAGTTTCCAAACCGTCAGCACATACCTGAGCAGTCTGTGGTTCCCCAACGAAGTGGAGAGAGGAAGAGAACAACAAGGTTTTGGAAATTCAGCCTGTGAGCGGACAAAAATGTGCCTGTGAGGGGAGGAATTTCAATATCAGGGCATTATTAGACTGGAGACATCACGCTGGCATCCGGCCATGGCAGGCTGGGAGCCTGTGCCAGCAAACACTCAGCGGGAGTCTGACAATGATGCGAGCTGCGAGGCTCTGACCCGGCCGGAGAAAATAGACTGACAGAGGTTAACACCTTCTGGGGGGCAGCATGCTCGTCCTCGTGCCCGTGGACGGATCAAATCAGGACAGATTGCAGTTATTGACGATGGATGAGGAGGATGAATAAATCCCGGAGGACCTGCCGCGGAACATCGGCGTGCAACTATAATGCGAAGGTCCGAGAGAGAGAGAGGGAGGGAGAGAGAGAGAGAGAGAGAGAGAGAGAGAGAGAGAGAGAGAGTCGTTACACACCAGCAAAATTAGGGAGTATTTTTGGACCCTGTATGCAGCGTTTCAGGAATTCTTGGCAGGATGAGTCTACTCTGATCCGCTCTCTAATTCTAATTCACATCAACCGTGCCGCTTGATAAGTAGATTGGATGACTTATAATTCAAAGATGCGAGGTTTAAGGGAGGATATGACAACGTGACACGAAAAGATGGAGGCACGGTGCAGACCACAGCCTGTCAGTGGCACCTAGTGGGTCGCAGGCATCTCCAAGAGCCCCGGTTTTGTTCCGCTGACCCCTCAGATTTCACGGCGCATTGACATGAATCAAAGTGGGTTCACTGGTCTGGACACCAACACAGCACAAGCGGGCACATGCAACTCCAAAGCAACATCCACACCCATGTGCGCGCTGACCTAAATAGCTGCCCTGCCTAACCAGTGAGCGTTAGCGGTGCGTAACGCGGTGCCTCCGAAACACTTATTCCACCTCCACCACCGCGTCTCGTAAAAGACGAGTCCGATCGTAGCAATGCGGCGTAGTTAGTGCCGAAAGCGCAGAGGGAGCAAATCCAGTGCCGCCGGCAGGACTCACCGAGAGGGAGAGGCTGCTCTTCACCGCGACTTTTGTCCTCTGTGGCTCAGAGCCGACTGTCCAGCATCGCAAAAGTCTCGGCTTGGACGGAGAGCCGGTGTGTGTGAGTGCGAGTATGTTTGTGGGCGCCTTTACTCCCCGGTTGGTGCCTATGGCGGGAGGAAGAGGGAGCGAGAGAGAGAGAGAGAGAGAGAGAGAGAGTGTCCCGCAGAGTGGGTTTATAGCGGAGAGGGAGCGGGAGGGGTGCGGGGCAGAGGGTGGTCCTGGACAGCGCCAGTGCTGAAATATCGCTTTTCGGCGTCTGAGCCACTGCTCCAGCGTCACAAGCTCCAAGCGGAGGCTCACTGAGGCGCTGAGGTAACGCGCCACACAATTTACGAGCATTACCCCGTCCCCTCCTTCCTCCCGAGCCTGTCGTGATCATTCAGGTTAATTACCCTTAGGCGTCTTGATTGGCCAGCACACCCCAAAATAATGACGTGAGGAGAACACATGTCATCTGCTGCCACTAATTCCAGCGGCAGGTCCGTGGTACAGGAGGACCCCACGTGGCATGGAGGACAAATACTTCAGAAGTCATTTTAAGTACAGCTCCTGCCTTTGTCCTTGAAGGCAACATGAGCTGCAGCCTCACACTTATTTTCAATGTTGCAGACTTGGAGGAAAAATAGGACTCCAGTAAAGTCTTGAATTATTGACTTATTATTTGTCGGCATTGTGCACACAAACAAGAAAGTTGAGTCAGCTTCCAGCTCACTCATGTTAGACTACGAGTCCAACAACATTGAGGGAAAAATAGCAGGGTGATGGTAATGGGGAGTGCAAAATGGTAAAAATAATCACTTGGCTGTGAAATGCGTTGGATGTGTACTCAGACTCTCTTGTATATCCATGAAAGTTGTCACCATGTTTACTTGAAAAATGAGACTCTACACACTGAAGGGATTCACTGCAATCACGGAAATATTATCAGTATTTGCACACCGAGACTGAGGAAAGGATGAAACTGAGGAAATAAAAAGGAGTCATAAGTTTGGGTCTGGTCTACTGTGTGCCCTTGGCAGTAGATCAATAATTAGCAAACAGAAATTTATGAATTCAAAGATGCACTCATGCCACAGACAGACAGACCGACTGATTGATTGATAGACAGATCGAAAGATAGACAGAACACGACCGGCTGCGTGCTCCTTGTGTCCTGCTGTGTTGTTCAGCGGACTGCTGGTTCAAATGGAGAAGTGTGCATTATTAATAAGAGACTAAGTGCACGCGGCCCCACGGGTCTCAGGGCGCTTGGCCTCATTTCTCAGCGGGAATAGAGGTGGAAGAATGCTCCATCACACATGGGAAACCTGACCCTTCACCTAGGTGACACTTCCTGCTTGTGGTGACCTCTGATACATATATTCTGCTTCCGTCACCTGTTCATTGAATTGAATTGGACAGTGTAGCAGTAAAGAAGACACACAAATATGAGCGCAGCACTGTATTTCTATGATGATATGATCATATTCCTTTTTTCTAATATTGTAGTTTATTAACAAGCAGTCCAGTGAGTCTCAATGCTCCCTCTTGCAGCTGGTCCACACCAGGCATCATAGGAATCGCTCCCTTGCTGCCACCTTCCTTCTCCTCCATTTCCAAGCAGCAAAAATACGTCTTTCCTGTGGCAACTCTTTGACAGCACCTACGGCAGAGGACTTCGCCCATTTGTCGTCACCTGTGCCGGCCGCGTGGGTACCTGGCTGCCACAGCGTCCGTCCACTCCCGCTCTGTCTGTGTGGGCAGTGTTATTTGTCTAATTAGTGTTCATCTGCAGCTCCACTGTGGGTGGCGGTGGCAGCTGAGTCTAATTATCAATTAAGCCTCGGTTTATTTATTTTCCGCCAGCGAGATTTGCCTGTGTCCTCTCCGATGCGCGGAGACATTGAGCCACTCTTTTGAGTTTGAGACTTTTACAGTGTGTGCCACGGTGTATTTCACGGTGTTTTTTCAGCTCAAATGGCGTTTGAAGGCTGAAAAGGTGTTCGGTTCCCTGCCACATCTTGTTGATGTCGAAGTGATGAAAACCCCTCTGATCGATTCAATCTCTATTGATACAGCAGCAGATCTGTGGACACAATGTGCCACAGGCATTATGCAGTAAACCCCCACCAAAAAGAGACTTCTCATATTTTTGGACGCATAATTCTTCTCAGGGCTTTACTGGAGAATGAAAGAAAGTAGAGGGAAAAACTGCTGTCCATCATCACCAAACTCCATCATTGAGGAGGCTGGTTGTCCATCTTAATGTTTATGTACACACACACAAAGAGAGAGAGAGAGAGACACACACACCCTCTTGACCTAGAAAGCTCCTTTTGAGATAATGTGGATCCCTGTGCTTAGGTGCTTGCATGTGATTTGCATGCACACAAAGGAGGAAGGTCACTTGGTGTTTCATTTTGGTGTCGAGCTGAAGGTAATTCCATGTGCGTCAGGACTCGAGGACAATTAATCCCGATTGGCGTGAGCGCACAAAATGCATCAATCACGTTCAAACACTGAATGTGTTTGCATGATAAGTAATATTCTCAGGTCATCCATCTATATGTACAAAAATAATTCTTTGACATACATTAGCATTTTGGCAGTTAGCCACATTTTGTATCTAAAGCCTTCGATTGTTGCTCCAATCTTGGCTATGACTTTAAAGCATTTTTCTTTGGAGAGACGTTACTGAGGACAATGTTTTATGGACATCTTCTCTTCAGACAACATTCATTCATTCATTCATTCATTCATTCATTCATTCATTCATTCTTCTATATTCCTGTCACGTCTCAGATGAGGAACATAATCCTGCATGAGTAACTTCTTTTCATGTACATTTGTTGGCAATATGAAGTCTTTGTGATTGATTGTGAGATCATAAAAGAATACACTACTCTTGCAACCCGGATATATAAACATCAAAGTCCAGTGCAACTGAAATATGCTGTTCTGTCGATTTTTGGCCATGCATCAGCGGCCGGGTCGTAGTGCAGCCACAGCGAGGCCGATCTGTTGCAACGCGGCAATACTCGGCTCGTCTTTTTGTCAGGAAATCTCCACCCTGGGCTGCGACTGTGGCTTTTATTGCTGCAGGCAGCACAAAATCTTCTGATACCATCGTCAAGACTGTTGCCAGGCAACCGATCACAATTTAGATTTTCTAGACCTCAACTAATTAACAGTGCAGCGTTTAGAGTGTACAAATGTATAAACATGTACCAAGGAGTGAGAGACCCCAGTGTGGTTTCTGCGGTTTGATTGTGCTGCAGAATGGCAGCGATTTGCCACATTCACGCTTCTGACATACGCAATTTGTGTCATTTGCAGTTTGCACTGATCAAATTTCGCAGTTTTCTGACCTCTGCTTTATTCCTTGCTGTCGTAAGATATTTAAAAAACATATATATATA
>OMPJ01035535.1:3019-16969 GCA_900312935.1 Carapus acus | reverse complement strand
TGGGCCGGGCCCACAACACCGCCGCCACCACCGTCAGAGCCCTGACAGCACCACCGGATCATCTGTGACAGGAAAGTGTGGAGAAACGTTGTAGGAGAAACATCCAGAAAGTTCCATCTGAGCAGCAGGCGCGGCCCAGACAGGACCGACTCTAAAAGCTAGATTAGCATTAGCACATATGTTTGCTCACTCACCACCACCACAAACAGGATTATGAGCAGCAACAGGATGATGGCCGCCAACACCAGCAGGGCGATGCCCCACCCGGGCACCCCGGCCCCGCCCCCCATGGCGCTGGGGTCGGTGGTGTGGTTGTCATGGGGACGGGTGGTTGCGGTGTTGTTTGCGTGTGTGTGGGTCGTGAGCGCTGTGCTGAGCTTGGCTGTGTTTGCCTCGGTGGTGGACATGTGAAGGTCGGAGGAGGGAGCCACCACGGCCAAGGTGGTCTGGGTTGGGTCGGCCTGGATACGGGCAGTGGTTGTCACTGTTGTTGTGAGTTGCGGTGTTGTGGCTGTGCTTGGCTGGGTTGTAGGTGTTGGGGTTGTTGTTGTTGGGGTTGTAGTGGGATTGGTTGTAGCTGTGGTCGGTGTAGGCCGTGTCGTTGTAGCAGTTGTTGTGGTCGTGGGTTTCATTGTTGTAGCAGGTGTGGTTGTCATGGAAGTTGTGGTTGATATTGTTGTTGCAGTCGTTGTCGTGGTTGGTGTGGTGGTTGTCGGGGCGGGTGTGGTGGTTGGTGTTGTGGTTGCAGTCATTGTTGTGGTTGGTGTGGTTGTCAAAGTTGTGATTGTAGTCGTGGCGGTTGTCGAGGTTTGTGTGGTCTTGGTTGTTGTTGTTGTTGTAGTCGGGGAAGGTGTGGTGGTTGTTGTGCTTCCAGTTGTTTGCGGCATTGGTGTGGTTGTAGTCATGGTGATTGTTGTGGTTGCAGTTGTTGTAGTCGTTGTCGGAGTTGGTGTGGTTGTAGTCATGGTGGTTGTTGTAATCGTGGTTGATTTGGTGGTTGTGGTGGTTGCAGTTTTCGTAGTTGTTGTGGTGGTTGTGGTTGTTGTTGGGGTTGGTGTGGTTGTTGTCGGGGTTGGTGTGGTTGTTGTTGGGGTTGGTGTAGTTGTGGTGGTTGTTGTGGTGGTGGTTGTGGTTGTTGTTGGGGGAGGTGTAGTTGTTGTGGTTGTTGTGGGGGTTGTAGTGGTTATTGTAGTTGTTGTGGGGGTCGGTGTGGTTGTTGTTGTTGTTGTTGTGGTTGTTGTAGTGGTTGTTGTGGGTGTTGTTGTGGTTGTCGTCACTGCCCTCGTTGTGGTGGTTTTGTGCCGCAGGTCCACCGGCTGTGGAGGTGACGCTGAAACAGAGAAACAGGCGGACATGAAGCGTCTCTGCTGTGAAAGTTGTTGCTATGGCAACAAAGAGGCGCCGCCATCTTACTTTTTGTAAATTCTGTATTGAACTGGAGAGTTTGTGGTTGAATTTTGCCGATGTTGTCCAAAAAGACATTGAGGACGATGTATTTATTGATGAAGGCTGTGTTGAAGACCAGCGTGGCGTTAGCGATGACAGAGCCAGACCTGAGGGACACACAGACACCGTGAGTCCACAGGCGGACACAACAGAGAGACACAAAGATACACAACACAACAAGGGACCCAACAGACAAACACCGCCTGGCCGGGCCTGAGGGTCTGAACCACCTGAAGCTCATGGCGGCGATGCCCCCGTAGAAGCTGTAGGTGGGGCAGACGTAGATGTTCCTGCAGCCGTACACCTGCTCCAGCTGCAGACAGAGGCAGGAACCGTTAGCGGAAACAACAACAACAACAACAAACAACACCGCTATCGCCACTATTTTCTAAGGACGGAAGTAAGGCTGAAGGAAATCCGTCCACAAGGAACCAAAAACCGAGGTAAAGCAACCCAGCAAAGCTTCTGGCCAAGTAATGGCGGCGCCGGTTCTGCTCTCACCGCTTGGCTGACTTGCTTGAACAGGGTCCGGGACTCGGCGGATCCTGGGTCCTTCAGCGCCGAGCTGAAGACGCGGTTGGTGATTTTCATGGGCAGCGAGAAGGCCTGACTCTGCGTGGAGCTCAGGGCCTCGGGACGGGACCAGGCCGCGCCTGCAGGACACACATGGGCTCGTCTTTTTCTATCTCTCTGTAATTGCCTGGATCACCTGATCAAGGGATCAATACTGTGCCTCCACAAACTCCCTCACTCCTCCTCGTTTATCTACTGGGGGAGACGGTTTGTGCTCACCTGATGAAAACAGGAATTCTGATGTCCACTTACAGCCGGAAAATGCTAACTGAGCAATTAGCATGAAATGGCTAGATGTTTATTGACAATGAGAAACATTCATCATTTGATGTGAACCAACCAATTTATTTCTTAAATACATATAGATAGATAGATCTCCCCCTGGTTGGTGCAGATGTGTGACCTCGTGTGACCCCGACGCATTGCTAGGGGTTTATCTCACCTGAGACGTCAGTGAGCAGCAGGAGTAACGTTTTGATCCAAATCCATCGAAACAGCTCGTCCATCTTTGTGAGACAGTGATGATGATGATGATGATGATGATGATGATGATAATCCAATCAGTGCCACTTGCCAGGTCCTCCTGCCCTGTGTGTGTGTGAGGTCCTCCTGCTGTGTGTGGGGTCCCTGTGTTGTTTTGTCGTGGCTGCTGTGGCGGTTTTTATCCGTCAGCCTCCCACTGAGCCGGGGCCCAAGTGACTCATGTGACTTTGATGCGAAGCGTCCATTCGGCTGAAATCCGCCCCGGTCCGCGCCCAGAGTGTTTGCTCTCCGATTGGAAACGTCACATTAATGCGGTTCTGGTCAATATTTGTTGGGTCTAAACTTTATGAAGGCCTGATTATCTAATCGCAGGTGTGAGAGCGGCGCCGGGGCCCTTTGGCGCTGCACTGTCACATTAAAAGCTTTGCCTGATTAATTCTTGTTTAGAGTAAACAATGAGAGCCTGTGGGGCAACATGGCTGCCAAAGTCTCTCCAAGCTCGACTCGCCCTTCATCAGCAGCCCTTAGCCTGTGGACCAATTTTTCATTTTCTTTTTTCATTCACTGTTGAGCTCAGGAGGGACAAACAAGCAGAAAGTCAACATTGACGTGATGGTATGGACATGAGGGGACATGATGAGTAGGAGAAGACAAGAGAAGTTGTGTAAAAGGATGAACTTTTTCTCATTTAAATCATTTAGTGGACAAAATGAAATTTCATATCACACCAAATGTTGCTAAGGAGGTACTTTATTATCCATTGATCTAGAAATGTTCTAATTTGCAGAGCAAATGTAATGCAACCTGTCACTGCAGGACATATAATTGAAAAATAAATTATTTTCACTGAATAATCTCATGAACTACCGAATCTTCTCTCTGTTGTACTACTCCAGTCCACGTGGCGGCAGTGTCACATTTCTTCCGAGCCGAAAGAGGAAGATGTGCTTTATACAGTAACGATCTTCGGCCAGTAGGGGGCAGTGTGCACCTTTCAGCCTAATTTGCCGTATCGATTAAGCGACAAAGAAGAAGCAGCCGGACCGGTCGGCTAACACTTTCTCTTTATATCGGCCTCATTAGTTTCCAAAACGTCTTACGCAATGAGGTAAATTGTACTTTTATTTATTTACTACATCATGTTATTTTGTCTGCGTTGTGTGCTCGCGGTGGTTTTGTGTTCTGCGGGCTGGTAGGGGTGTAATTTGCAGCGTTAGCCTGCAGCAGCGTGCTTTGTGAGCATCCCCGCTGCTCTCATGTATTGAGAAATCATCAGAATAAAGCTTTATGAATGTCAGAAAAAGTATTTTGGTGATATACATTCAGAGGTAACACTCAGCTGATGTTTTATGTTGTGGTTTTGTCGCCTGGTGGCTCTGCGTCTGTGAATACAAACCGGTGGTGCACATTGATTTTATTAATGACTTTTAATATGCACCGTTTGTATTTTAACGGTGATTTTTGGGAGTTAGAGAATCAAAATTCCAGTAATGGCGCAGTCAGGATCCTTAATTCCTGTCACCGAGATTTGCAGAGGTATGAAAATCAAGAGATATCTTCTAATGTAATTGCTTATTTTCCTTTGAATTTCTCATTTAAGTGAGCGTTACCTCAAATGACTTCCAGGTGGAATGTAATCACTCAGTTTGATTCACATGATGCTTTTTATCCCGTGTTTGCATCTTGTCATAAATCTGTCTGTGTATTGTCGTTATCTTAAATTCAACCATGTATTCATTCTGCTCCTCTCTGATGGATTGTTGTTGTTGTTGTTGTTGTCGTCCAGAGGAGACCGAGGCAGGGGCCGGGGCGGCCGCTTCGGCTCGCGGGGCGGCCTGGTGCAAGGGTGACCAACCACATGCACACACACAGGCACTCACAACCACTCACCTCATTTGGCCTCTCTTTTGCTTTAACGCTTCTTTTTTATTCCTCTGTCAGGTATCGGCCATTTGTCCCTCACATCCCGTTCGATTTCTACGTGGTGAGTCCAGAGAAACACACAGGCACTCACTGCTTGTGGAGTCAGATGCTGAAATCTGACTTTGCTGGTTCTGTAATTGATATTTTGGTGTGTGTGTGTGTCAGTGTGAGATGGCCTTCCCCCGAGTGAAGCCAGCGCCGGACGAGACGGCATTCAGCGAGTGTCTGCTGAAGAGGAACCAGGACCTGAGCCCCACGCCGGCAGAACAGGTGTGTGTGAGTGTGTGTGTGTGAGCGTGTGTGTGTGAGAGACCTGCTGACTCGTCTTCCTTTCTGCTCTCAGTCGTCCATCTTGTCGCTGGTGACGAAGATCAACAACGTGATTGACAACCTCATTGTCGCCCCCGGCAACTTTGAAGTGGTGAGTGGGGCTGTGGGCATAAGTGTTTGTGCGTGAGTGTGTGTTTTTTGTGCGTGAATGTAGCGATGACGCTAGCAGAGACACACAGGGAGGCGAGTGTGTGTCTCTAAGAGATGGCAGTCGCTGCTTTGAGGGTGAAATTTCCTCTTGTTCTCGGCAGCAAATCGAGGAGGTGCGTCAGGTGGGCTCCTACAAGAAAGGAACCATGACCACCGGGCACAACGTGGCAGACCTGGTAGTCATCCTGAAGATCCTGCCCACGCGTGAGTCGGCCTATCATCCTCTGTTGCACATTATTATTATTATTAGCATTGTTGTTTTTGCTAGCATTGTTGCTATTGTTGACATTGTTGTCGTCATCACAGTGGAGGCCGTCGCTGCTCTGGGGAACAAGGTAGTGGAGACACTTCGCAGTCAGGACCCTGCTGAAGGTAGAGACACACACACAAGCACACGCACACACACTCACCCATTCGTCATGTTTGCATTGGGCGACTCACCCTGATTTCAGATGTAGGTTCCATCTGTTTGACTGCTGACTGTGTGTGTGTGTGTGTGTGTGTGTGTGTGTGTGTGTGTGTGTGTTTGTTTGTTTGTGTGTGTGTGTGTGTGTGTCAGTGCTGTCCATGCTGACCAATGAGACGGGCTTTGAGATCAGCTCTGCCGACGCCACCGTGAAGATCCTCATCACCACCGTCCCTCCCAACCTCAGGAAGCTGGACCCCGAACTGCATTGTATGACCTTACACACACACACACACAGACACACACACACAGACACACACACACAGACACACACACACACTCAGGTTACTGCTTTGAGTGGGGGAATGGTCATCAATAACATTTGAGTGGGTGTTTGATTGGTGATAGTGTCACCAGTATACCAAACTACCACTAGAGGGCGACCTAACCATTTCGGTTTAGTGTTGTGTGTTCGCCCGCTGTCGTGAAGAGGCAGCTGTATTTTTCCATCTTATATTCTGGTATTTAGTGTGTGTACCGTGTTCCTGACGTGGTCTCCTTCCCTTCCCAGTGGACATTAAGGTGCTCCAAAGCGCCCTCGCCGCCATCCGCCACGCCCGCTGGTTCGAGGAGAACGCCTCCCAGTCCACGTGAGAAGGCCCACTCAGAGCTCAGTGTCTGTAAACACACACACTCTCACTTACACACACACGCTCTGGCGGCCGCTGTGTTCCAGGGTGAAAGTTCTGATCCGGCTGCTGAAGGACTTGAGGCTCCGGTTCCCTGGATTTGAGCCTCTGACGCCCTGGATCCTGGACCTGCTGGTAAGGTCAAAGGTCACGACCTCACCGTCTCTTTACACTGACTTCATTCTTCCCGCTGCCCTCCAGCTAAAAATCGATAAATAAGCCGCACTAGTGTATAAATCGCAGGCTTCACACCAACAAGTTGGAATTTTATAGTAATATACACAGCTGAAGAAGGTGAAGTGTATTGATTGATTAATATTTTTTTTCCAGAATTTAGAGAGATTTGGGGATATTTTACAGAACCGGAACAGATTTAAATTATTGTATTTATTTTAGATTTGAGTAGATTGACTTAAAGGCTCAGTTCAGGGACAAATTAAACTTGTATCTTGGATTATTTACGGTAAGGCAGCATTCTAATTTTATCATTCCATTTAGTGTGTGTACGTGTGTTTAATTTTGTGTGTTTGTGTTTGTGTTACATCAGGGCCACTCCGCCGTGATGAACAACCCGTCCCGACAGCCTCTGTCCCTGAACGTGGCCTACAGGTGAGTCCAGACCCAGTGCAGCTCCAGTCCTCGGCGCCTGCTCCCTTGTTTCTTTTTTTGACGCCCTGAGTCTGGTCTTGTAGGCGCTGCCTGCAGATGCTGGCGGCCGGCCTGTTCCTGCCCGGCTCTGTGGGCATCACTGACCCCTGCGAGAGCGGAAACTTCCGCGTGCACACCGTCATGACGCTGGAGCAGCAGGTGGGGGACGCGTGCGTGTGCGTGTGTGTGAAAGAGGAGATGTAGTCTGTCCTCTGGATAGAACCTGAGGAGCATCTGCTGGTGTCTCTGCAGGACATGGTGTGTTTCACGGCCCAGACCCTGGTGAGGGTTCTGTCTCATGGAGGGTACAGGAAGATCCTTGGCTTGGAGGGGGACGCCAGCTGTGAGACATTGGGGGCACTGTGGACGGGGGGGGTGCTACGTTGACCAGAGAGCGATGCTAAGCTAGGTGTTTGCAGACTTGGCGTCGGAGATGTCCACGTGGGACGGCGTGATCGTGACGCCCTCGGAGAAGGCCTACGAGAAGCCGCCCGAGAGGAAGGAGGAGGAGGACGAGGCCCTGGATGAGGGCGGGGACGGAGAGGACGACAGCATGGAGACCCAGGAGTGACCCTCGGAGACGGTGGGGACACGTCCACGCTTGAAAAATGTAATGTTCTGCAGTATTTTGCTACAAGTTTGACGCCTCCGTCTCACTCTCGCCTCTCAGGTCGACCGCAGATGTGTGGAGGTCTTTTGGTCCTCAGGCATGGACGGAAACTTTCCCTAGCAAGGAGGGAAACTTTCCCCAGTCAGGGCAGAAAAATGGAAAGGTCGGATCTTGTGTTTTTAACTTCAGCTCACTTTCTTTGTAACCACACTCTCCCTCAATAAATGTTTTTTTTATTTAGCTCAACTCTCTTTATTATCCTCACGTCAACAACAGTAATAATGCCGATAAAAACACAAGACAGATTAGAAAGAAACATTTACTGACCTCAAACAACAAAATTGGAAACTGGTCAGACAATTCAAAGCTTGAGGCGCATTAACAGTCTTGATTCTTCTCAGTTTGCGAATCTGAATCTGCAGCCGAGCCAGAAATGGAAGCAAACATGCGCCCGGCCCCTGTGAGGCGTTCACTGACCTCGTATTCACTCTGTAAATACTTGCGTCGCTAAGACACGGACGGTGCGCTGCTCTCACCATGCTGTTGGGGGCGCTGTGGGAGACCAGCTGTGCATGTTCAGACCTGCTGCAGCGGTTGTGTGACCCTAAACGCAACAGCAGCAGAAAAGGGGGCGACAGCTTCAGTAACAAGCTTCTCCTCAGACCATCAGCTGATTTGGGGCCTCCTGGTGTTGCTCCTGCTTATTGCTCCCCACAAGGTGAGCGCACACACACACACACACTCTCACGCACTCGCTATGTTCGGTAATAACGCAACACACACACACACACACGTTCACACATCCATGGTGAGTCTACATTCATCAGTCAGATGTGGGTATTAGTACAGTTTCCAGATGTTACTAGTAATTATGTGTAGTTTCTTCCAGTGTGGTCATGAGACTGAGCAGCTCCATGCTGGACGTGTCTTCACACTCACACAGCGTCTCAACCAGACGCCACTCTCTTACATTAACCGTTCAGAGTTTTCGTCCCTCACGACTCTTGTGATTCAAGACTATTTTGCGTCTGGCGATGTGAGGCAAAGATCTGCCACCAGCAGAGAGACGCGATTAGTTTGTGAGCATCAGAACGACCCCAGGCCCTCAGAACCTCTGTGGAGGTCTCATAGGAGACCCAGCCTGCACAGCAGGAACATCTCAGCCCCGAGAAGGAGAAGAAGAGAAGCAGGAGAAGAAGGAACGGAGAAACGGAAGAAGAAACGGAAAAACTGGAGAAGAAACAGGAGGAGGAAGAAGAAACAGAAGATCGGAGTCGGCCGGAGGGGGCGTGTCCTTCTCAGGGCGTGAGCCTGAGGGGGCGTGTCCCTCTCAGGGCTTGAGCTTGAGCCACGGGTGCAGCATGGTGAGGATGGCGAGGACGGAGGAGGCCAGGCCGCAGGCCCCCACCAGGCCGGGCCCCGTGGGCAGGATCCCCAGGCGGTCCAGGGGGATGAAGAGGTCGCAGCCGTTCTTCAGCAGGTCCAGCAGCAGGGGCGGGTTGTTGCGCAGCACCGTCAGCAGCACGCGCAGCTCCGAGCGCAGCCAGCGCGGCACCGCGCCCGTCGCCAGGGAGACGGACGGGTCGGGAGGGGACGAGCCGTCGTCGGACGGGGACTGGCTCTGGCACGGGGAGGACGGACACTTGGAGGCCTGCTGGCGGCTCTCGCGCTCCATGAGGAGGCGGAGCTCGTAGACGTCGCGGGTCAGGTTGAGGATGAGGGCGAAGAGGTAATACCTGCACACACCACAGGGGGGACGGGTTAGCCCGATCATTACTTGACATTATTACAGAGAACACAATAAACAACATAACTTTACTTAGTCGTACTAAAGGTGCACATCAACATAAATGTTGCTGCTATTTACATCGTCTATTTATACTATGCTGTACTTACTGTCTGTATATATTTCCTCTACATATAGATTTTTCTTTTTTTTCTGTTTTATACCATTTGCACCAAATTCAGCACCTGAATTTCATTGCACAATGTAAATTGCTGTAATGATAATAAAATATTCCTGATTCCTGAATTAAATTAAATTAAATTAAATTAAATTAAATTAAATTAAATTAAATTAAATTTTTTTAGATAGTTGTCGTGATCCAAAATCATTTTTTATTGTTTGACAGGGGCGCCCAGCCGTTGGCTACAATGTCTCCATCTAGTGGCCAAATTACGGTACTGCAGCAAAAGGGTGAAATGAGCAAGTGTGCAACGTCTGAGGGGCCGAGAGATGCCCGTGGGCTGGAATCAGCCCAGCCCGATAAACTCCCCTCACTGTCTCTCTTCTTGCACTCACCTGAAAGACCTCTGGCTCCACTTCTTCTGGTCCAGCTGGGGAATGAGGCCCGTCTTCCCGGCCCAGAGGACGTTGTCGCAGGCGAAGTACATGGCCCGGTTGAGGTGTCCAATGGTGATGCAGAGCTTGAGGACGCTGTCCGACAGGTGGATGGCGCGCTTGGCCGCCTCCACCGCCTCCACAGAGTTCCCCAGACGTAACACTGCAGGTACACACACACACACAAGAGACCGGATCAGAGGTCACCACCCTGCCTGGGTGTTGGGGGATCCAACGGTTCCACACACTCACATTTCCGGGTGAGACTCATGTGGGCCTCCAGCTGGGCCACAGTCCTCCGAAGTTCCTCTGACGCTCCACCTTTCTGGAGGGTGAAGCCCAGCAAGGTGCAGGCGTACTGGGCCGCCCTGTTGACACACACACACACACAAACACACACACACACACACACACATACACACACACACACACACACACACACAGTCTTTGATGGAGTCTTTGCTACCACAGCCCGTCAGGACCGCTGTGTCCTCCGGTCACCTGTTACAACGTGTGTGTGCACGCAGTGTGAGGTGTGTGACAAGATGACAGTGTCTCTATCATCAAAAGCGGACACCTCGGCCTCTTTAATGATGATCTTAGTAATGTCTTTGTAAGTTTAAACAAGATACAGAGTCGCCCGTTAGCGTGCCCACATTAATTTATCATTGTTGACATCGGACCGTCCCGACCTGAGAAGCCAGGCGAGACTATCGGATGTCTCCCGAACACTATAGTTTAACATTTTCTGACTGAATCTCTCCGAATTAAAGCGAAGCAGCCCACAGCAGTGCGAATTATAGCCATTACAACGATTTTAACATCACTCGAGCGTCCTCTATCTCCATTAGTTTGGAAGTAGCGCGGCGCTAACTTTGCCACTTTGTCTTAGCCCGACTCGGTTCGGCCCGTTACCTGATGACTCTCTCCTTGGCTTGGCTCTGGCTGCTAAACCGAACCCACGAGTCCATCTTATTCCACGTTTCTGTCGTTCGGTAACGCTTTTGCAACGGTGCTAGCGGTTACAGTGCTAACCGTCGCGCGCCCTGCTTCAACTGTCAACCAATTGGGGTGCGCATTACTTCCTCGTTGCGCATTTACGGTAATCGCTTTGGCTCTATTCCCAAACATAGTTGTCTGCTGCCCTCTGCCGCCCAAATATCATTACTACAATTTGGAACACTTAATTAAAAAAAAAAGCAAAACATTGTGAGTTAATCCACAAATATAAGTATGACTTGTCCAGGATAGACTGTCAAGCAGCAGAAATGTGTGCAGTTTGTATAAAAAATGATGTTTATTGTATTTGATATACACTCAACATTACAAGAGCAGCACATCTTTTACAGTAAAAATAACTACAAGATCAGAAAAATACCATACCACAGACAGATTAAATTATTTCACGCATAGCCTCAATATTGCATGTAACAATAGCCATGTTGGAGAGTTTGCGGATTGGTTTGAGTTGTTTGTGTAAAAATAAGGCTGTAACGATAAAGGAACAGGTAGAAGCTTTGTTGAGGGGAAATAATTTAATCTACAAGGAATCAGGATGTGAACACAAGTGATGTCACAGCCCCTCACAACCTGATTTTGGTCAGAATTTGGCAGGAGCTATAGAATGTGGGAGGCTAGAAATGGAATGGCTAGACTGGGAAAACGCCTCTGGTACACACACCAAGACAAAATTGCATTTATTTGGAACCAGGCGGCTCCCTCACACCTTCAACAAGGACCCCTGCGGCGAGAAGGTTGAAAAATCCTGTAAAATATGGCGGCAAGAACAATGTGATGCGATTTGGTCAAACAGAATCAACATGCGTGTGTGTTCTGGCCGAGTAAAATGGTGCCAAGCTGATTAAGAACCGACACAAAGACTAAGGCAACAAGTACCACTGATCAGTCGAGATCATTTCTCTCATGAAATGTGCCAAGTGAAGAAAAAAAGAGCGAATATTCACACGTCCAGTGTTAAAAACGGGTCTTTAAAAGGATAAAAGCTTTTGTTTGTATCATATTTCAGCCAACACATCTCGCCTCTGTCTCATTTGATTGTCTTTCTCTCTTTTTTTTTGCATGACAGCTGTTTGTTATCTTGTGGTTCCACAGGTTGCAGACGAACATCTGCCTCAAACGTGGCTCGGTTTCTGTTATTTGGTCTGGATGCATCTCACAGAAAAGCGACACAGCTGCTGCAGCGTGGCAACGTCGTTTCCTCTCCTGATTGGACAGAGACTAACGAGGGCCGGCGGCCAATCAGATGGCCGAAAATGAGCTCAACGAGGTGAGTGTGAGATAAAGTATGTAAAGCTTCGCTTGTGACTCAAATCATCCATTTATACTTTGGGTATAAAAATATCAAATCCTTCCCTCTCCTGCGTGCACTGTGAATATAAACCATATCACCTTCAGTACCGACCCAAATCAGATAAATATGCGATTATCTGCAGGAAACCACGAAATGTCGTCAAATTAAACCAAACCACGATGTGCAATGTGACGGCACGCTTTAGACAGCGTGTAAATAGCGTTATTAAAGTCTATAAAGTTTGTTTTATGGTCCACTGTTGGTGCATCCACTGTCACAGACAACAAAAGGCACAAATCAGCCTGGAAACGAATGTGTGGCCAGCCGACTTATATTTTCAGCTATTGGTAAAATACACTATTGCACAACCACCAACACCTTTTTCTACTGATGATAAATTAGAGCTATTAAATCATGTTTTTTCTTTAAACTGTATTTGGCCCACGAGTTAGTTAGCGAGTATTAAAAATGACATCTACCTCTCAGCTGAGAGACCCGTTTACATGAGTGGAAACTTCCGATCAGACACACACACACACGCACGCACGCACTCACATTCACACACACACTGGACCCACATGTATTAAAGCACAGCGCTGCAAAGAAGACGATTTAGTGAACTTTTAGTGCCGCTCACTCACGACCAGGGAAGCTTGATGGAGGCTCGCAAATCTTTCTGGGAGTAAACGTAAATAATCCGATTTTCTGCTGGGACACGAGCAGGTATGCGGCGTATCGTGACGTCAGCTCGGCACGACGATGGCCGCCCAATTCGGGCCAATCCGACGTGTAGAAGTCTGCAGACTGGGCTCGCTGAGGTGAGGGCAGAGTCGCAGAGGTCAAAGGTGAAACGCAGGCCGAGTCTGCGCGGTTGACATGAGGTAATCCGGCTCGTCCATTTGGTAACACGCATGCTAGCACTGCTCACGCACAAATACAAACAACAACACTTTAAAGCTGCATGTTTTTGGCTTTTTCGTCTTTTGGTTCAAAATAAAACCAGCTGGAACGTACTGAGGAGGTCGAAGCAGCAGTCGGCGTCGTGATGGGGAAGGAGAGGAGGAGAGAAGGAGAGGAGAGAAGGAGAGAAGGAGAGGAGGGGGAGCGTGGCAGTGACAGAACACACACCCCGAGACCGAGTGCGTCCCCCTTCTCCTCCAGAGGTATGGAGCGTGTGTGTGTGTGTGTGCCTTTGTGACGGTGCAGCGTCTCGTCACAGCCACGTGCGCAAAGTATCTACGACGAGCTAACGGAATCAAAAGTGCATGAAACTGGGCGTGGAGGTCGTGGAACGCGTCCCTGGATTTTTTTCTGTTTTGTTGTGTTTTTTTTGTAGTTTTGTTTTTTTCGTACAAGCGTCTGTCAGCTGACTCTGGTCCCCTTGTGTTTACGTTCGGATTGTAGGTCGTCGTGGGCGTTACCGCGGCGACGCCAGAAGCTTTTTGGTTGGAGCGCGTAGGTCCCGGCCCGGCCCAGCCCGGGTCAGTCGGCCCGGCCCGGGTCAGTTGGCCTGTCCCGGGTCGGCCAGCGGCATGGTGTGCAGCACCTCGTCCAGCAGCTGCAGCGCGCGGTGCAGGTGCACCTCCACCCAGCAGGGGGTGTGCTTGATGCTCTGCCGGGGGTAGTCGGGCCCCCAGCCCTTCACGAAGCTCAGCCGCAGGATGCACAGGCGCCGCAGGTCGTCCACGCCGATGCCCGCCGCCGCCGACAGACCTGACGTGGACGAGGAGGACACGGGGTGAGACGGAGACGCCAGCAGGGGGCGCCGCCCGCTACACATCTGCTGTGTTTGTCCACTGACACCGAACCACAAAGTCAGACTGAGGTAAACAACCACACACGCCAATCGCAATCAGTCTATGTTTGCTTATGTGAGTGGCTCCCAGCGGGCATGGCGGCTAAAACATGGCTGCCACCCCCTCACACATACACACACACACATACACACACACTCACTGACTGCGGGCGCGATGCCGCCCACGCTGCCCGGCCCCGGAATGTTTCCAGCCACGGCGGCGGCCTGAGCGGCGGCGGCGGCCT
>OMPJ01035531.1:0-12156 GCA_900312935.1 Carapus acus | reverse complement strand
AGAGAGCGGAGGGGATGGTCACATCGGCGCAGCCCTCAGACAGCTGCCTCCATCAGATGATGCGTTGGTCATGGCATCCCTAATTGGCCCTCGCGCCTCTGCCAGGGGGTGTGGCAACTCTGTGTTTGTACTGCTGCGCATCTGTGTGTATATGCTTTTTCTCATCTTTCTGTTCCTACAGTCTGCCGGCCTGTGGCCTCTTGTCTTCTACTGTTGGGCGCAATTGCATTCATCTATGGTGTGTGGCGTTAATTTTTCTCTGAGTGTGTATGTTGGCTTCTCCCGTCTCACTCAGTGAGTTCACGCCATTGTTATGTGTCAGTAAATACAGTGGCGTTCCTTTCAGTAACACACACACACATGCATACACACACGCACATGCATACACACACGCGCTCGCACACACACATACGCGCGCGCGCACACAGACTCACACACACACACACACACACACACACACACACACACACACAAATACAGGATAACCTATGAGTACTACGTTATCAGATAGATATGCAGATGGAAGTATGAGTATGTTTCCCCCTGCTTGTGCTCCTGGCATTCAAACTCATGAGCGCCGATTTAAAATGTGCTGTCGTTGCTAATATCCATCAAATTAAGGATTATAAATTAAGGATTATAAACTGAAATGACACGAGGCGTTAGCATTAGATTGGACAAAGTAATAAATGGAGTTAATCACTGTTGTCAGTCTGTCTGTTGCATAACTCCCCGGTCACTTGAAAGCAGCAGGGTGGCCTTGTGGTGAGAGGCGGCCGTGCAAATGAAAAGGTCACAGGTTCAGTCCCAGCTACGGTATTTAGTTTGCGTGTGTGTGTGTGTGTGTGTATGTTCGCGTCATGGGAAGAGGGACACTTGAACTTGCTTCAGGGACTGGAACACTTCATGCATGAACAACTCTGTCAGGGCTATGTGCAAACAAAGCAAACTGCAGGGATTTACTGCTGGTCAAAATCCAGTGTTCCTTAAAAGCAAAGACATACAGAAATTGGCCATCATCACCTTATGTTTGTGTTCATCAGGATGCATCATTGTGATGATGTTGTTCCCAATCTCAGTTCCAATGGTGAAGCTGCAGGCTTTTATAACAACTTGGATGTGGACTGTTGTGGACTGAAAAAATAGTTTGAGACTTGCTTGGAATTGGAGGTATATAGTGGACCCATTACCCCTGTGGTGATAGCAATATAGCACTGTAGTTACACGCTGGGACTGCTGTGGGTGTAAGTGATGTTTGGTGGTGGCAGCCAGAGAGGTTGCAGGCAGGTGGACCACTGAGACACTTCCTCTAATAGTCCCTGCCAGGGGTCATGGCCCTACGTGCAGACTGAAGCACTTCCACCCTGATCAGCTCTCCCGCGTCTCCTCCAATACACAACACGTGCAGCTCTGTGGTCACATCGGCTCTGCTTGGCTGTGGCTTTCAGCGGGTCAAATCTAGCTAGCAAGGTTAAGCAAAGCAAAGTGGAACTGCGCAATTTGTACTATGCAAATTTTCAATGTAAATATCACTTTGGTGTGGAAATGATTCAATGTGTATATGGTTCACAATAGTTTCATGGCTCATTAATTACACATAAATGTAATCATAGCCATAGTGGCAATCATAGCCCATGCTTACGGCAGATAAACTAAATAGAAATTGAGACAATGACCATTTTACCGCGCCTATTGTAGTATTGGTAGGGTTATACTGTATATCATGGTAGCATTGTCCGTTGAATATTATTATCATAGGCTAATGTATTCGGGGAGTACTCACTCTTTGCGAGCAATTCATAAATGCCTTTTTCTGTGGAGACCAACAGAGGAGGAAAAAAAACCCATTGGCATAATACAAGCCACGACAACAAATAAATTCTACACAGTAGTTCTCTGACATCATGCAACTCAGCAAATGAGTTTTTTGAGATACGAGTCCATCTCTCGGTCAATATTTTTGTTAGGGATATGAGCGGATATCCGAGTTACGAGTTGTGCTTTGTGATAATACTGCTAGTTAGCGCACCAATACGCACATCTACTACTAATCATGACTTGAAACAACAAGAAACAGAAACTGCAGCACTGGAAGATTTATTCAAGGCTCCGTCATAGGTGATTTGATAACTTTAAAAGGAGAACCAACATCCACTCGGTGGGAAGGCATGGAGAGGCATCTAGTGCGGACACCGAGGCAGAAGAAGAATACGTCACACGTTTTGCAGTACTTGTGATGTAATCATTGCGGAGGAAGGCTATGTTATGCAACAAATGTTGACTGTGACAAAACTGGATTATTCTACAAAAAAAAATGGCTGGAATAGATTACAATCATTGTAGTTACTCTACATAAAGAGGGAGAACTGTTTGGGTTGTTTTTGTTGTCGCGATTCAGTAGGGGACCTCAAATGCCAAGTAAATGTGGTGTCGCACAACACTGGTATTGTGCTACTACTGCCACTAATAATGTAGATATTGTTCTGGGAGATAACAATACACTCCCTCTTTTAGGAAGGAATGAATCATCTCCTTGCGAGTCCATGATGGACTGTGCTTATGTGAAAGCTAATGAGCCACAGATGATAGATATCACATTCATTAAGAGCGAGGACATTTTAACAACTCCTTTTTGGAAAATGATCGATCTCACCCAGGAAATATCTGCCTCAGGGTTTCGCAATTACCGCGTTCCGTGCAATTATGCTAGGAATGGCTGAGAAGGTTGGTGAACGACAATGCTTGAATGAAAAATCCTGTAAGCAGGGTCCAATTGTGGGGAACAAAGCCACGTAAATCCAGTGGATGTTAGCCTGTTTGTCTATATTTTCTCCATGTCACTTCTGCGTGCCTGAGTGGCGGCAATGGAAACTGGGTCTCCTTACTGACTGGGTAGCAGAATTAGCCGGTTCACGATTGTGCCTCACGTTCCAAGGTGACAGAAATAGTACAAACCATGACGAGAAGGGAAACTCCTCCGGTGTGAGGCCTCCTCTAAATTGATAGCAATGTCCTCACATGGCATTGTAAAAAATAAAACGAAATTACATCCTGCAACATACCTTGAACAATAACATGCATCAATAAAAAACATTTCACCCGCTGACAGAGCCGCTGCACTACAAACCATTTTGGCAAACAGAACAACAACTATGCCCCCATTTTCCAACCCTTCCAAGCATTGTTTTCATGATGTTCTGTCTCACCTCCAGCGAGCAAGTCCGGGGCATGAGGCTGCAGACTAAAGGAAAAAAATATTAAAACTTTGCCTCAGAGAACAAAAGAAAGCCAAAGGGAGGCAAAATATTGCTGAATTGGTCCTTTGGTCACCACCCTTACTACCCGTCTCTGTTTCTAACTAACAGCTTCCTTATTGGCAATTTGTTTGCCACCAGCAATAGTGACAAATTACATTCAAATCCACAAAAAACAGTGAATCAAAGCGTTGTCACATGCATCGCCTTCTTCTCTACCCTGCTCAAAGACCATTAGGTAACATCATTTGGTGCGCAAGCTGAGCGTAATCTTCAGGTCTGCCCTGAACTGACATAGCTTGACCTCTGTTTCAGTTGATTACATGATGAGTAGATTATAGTATACCGAGAGCCCCGGAAGCCGCAGAAAGGTCACGCTGCCTTCCTCACATGTCCGTCAGTTGCTTATCAAACAACTTGCAATAACGCCGTCTCACTACCCGTGAGGGGAGGAGGCTGCAGAGAGGACCTGATATTTTGGTCCACCTGTCCAGGGCCGCACAACCTTGAGTTTCTGGCCTCCATATGTGCTGTTTACACGCAAACAGGCTGCCATACTTGTACTATATATGGGCGTTCCAGGTTTTTACAGGTGTTTACATCCTGAGCCGCAGCTCTGCGGCCTTGGTGTTTGCGCGATTCACTTTCGCTTTTACAAGTGTCACTAGCAATTCGTGCTCACTCCTCTGTAACCTTCGCCGCGCCACTCTGGCTGTCAGCCGACGTAAAATGTACACTTTTTTGTTTTACTGACACATGAGGCTCATTATGAATGTGGCTCCGTAAGGAAAACGGTCTCACACTGTGACCACGTTGCTGTTCGTCTGGCTGTTGTTTGTTTTTGCCGTTGCGGCGAGGCGAGTGTGCCTCAATTACTGCAGCAGCTTGTATCCAGGCCTGCCTTCGCTGAGCTCTCTCGCATTCCGAACCAGTGCATTGTTCCTCATTAACATTTTACCGTGGTGGGTGACCCTGCCATTCATTTACACACAATTGCTTCCTGACAATGTTTTTTTCCCCCTTCCCCTTCCTCTCTAAGGAGCTGCAGCTCCATTCTTCCCAGAATGTTAATGCCCTGTAAATCTGAAGGAGAGTCTGAGCTGAGAAAGAGCAAACTACCACCTAGCCTTATTTTGCGAGTGTTATTAAAAAATCCAATTAAGGCTCTGAACCACTCGGAAAAAAAACTACATAAAAAAATACCCTTTGCCTTCAGCGATGCTGTGCTTCTTTCTGGGAACACAAAGTCGTTTTCTTCTGGGGATGGAGGGGAGAAATTTGCAGGATCGTACTTGGCAGAAGATCTGGGCGACACAAAAACACAGATCGATTCTCAATCGTCTGCCTGGTGAATTCAGAATCAATGTCTGTTTTTGGGGCCGCAAAGGAAAAGCTGTACACATCAATACAGATGTCTGCTTGCACATTCCCGTGGACGCCGCAATCAAATGTTTCTCATTTTTTCCCCCGGATACCCTGAAAATGGCACTAAATTAATGTTTTGATAGAAACCCTGAGCCCATTTTCTTCATTTATACAAAGGTAATGGCTGAATGTCTGTGTGGCCTGCTTTCTGCTGACTCACCGTCATCTGACCTCCTGCCTCCTTGCTCTGCTCAGGCGGGTGATGAGCGCATCGCCAACAAGTTCAGCCGATCGATCAGACACTGTACTATTTCCATACAACAGATCAATGAGGAGCCGTGGCCTGTTGTTTACAGCTACCTGTGGGTGGGCGCGGAGCAGATGTCCCCCAAGATCACAGGTTGCGTTCTGTGTTTTTTTTAGAGCCACACTGAGACTCTTTATCTGCGGAATGGTGATGCACTGCCTTCAAAAGTGCATCTGAAGCATTTAGAGAAAAGTGCAGAGGGAGAAACTTTTTCACGATAACAGAAAATCTCTCAGCAAATAATAAGCGACTGATAATAAATAATAGATTATGGCTCTGGCAAAGGCCACCGAATGGGTAGCCGCTTGCCAAGACATCTTGCGCTGTAAATTGTCTTCTCCCATGTTTTATGTGAGGTTCTGGCTGTTGGAGTGGCTTACTAGGATGCTTCCCGCTGCCGCCGCATTAGATGATGTCCGGACAGGTTTTGCAAAAAGAAAACTACCGTTGCCACCAGTCCTTCTCCCTCTCCTCCTCTCCTCCTCTCCCTCTCTCCCCATCTCTTTCTGGGTCTTCGCAACAGGCCAGCCTGCTTTGTTTACACACCAAACCTAGCCGTCCTGCGGGACGCTGTCAGGGCAGCCTGTTGCTGGGTAACCAAGGAGGATTGCGGGTCAGGAAAATTACCCGCTGAATACCAATAACAACTTTGCTCATATGGTTCATGACTTCAAACTTTGAGTCTGGATGGTTTCACCTGGTGCGTTCATTGACAGGGAGAGGTCCCTATCTTTGACAGTTAATTTGATATAATTTAAAGTCATTGCGGAAGCGAATCTAATGGAACTCCTCAGCAGGTGCAATCTCATTCCATTGTCACAGATAAATAACTTTAAAAGCGACAGAGGTGATATTATTCTGCCATCTTCACTAAATTGTGCCTGTTCTGGATGTAGCACGAAGAGGGGGACGTTATTTTTTGGGCTGAACTGTTCAAAATGACAAATGATTGACAGCACAGTCCCGCTGCTGGATAACAATCATTTCAATCATGCTGCAAGTCTTAAATTATAGACTTGTCGTATAAAAAAACAAAAAATTAAAAAAGTATTCATGAATAGCCACACAAACAATGCATCAGCACTGAATCTACGGGTTTTTAGCTGGCGTGATTAATCTATTGTTTTGGAGCTTATGGATGCATGACTAAACTAGCTTCCAATCAACTCTGTCCAAGTAAGATATGGCACTTCTGGCAGTCATCCACCTCAGAGCTGCTGAACAACATGCACAGCTATTTCAGACTGCAAGCAGATCAAAATTTAATAAGTTTAAATCCATTTGAGCAAACAACAGCTCTCCAATCTGAGAGCGCTACATGCAAAACATTTATATCCACAGAGAAACTGTTATCGCTGCGCTGTTGTGCGGACAAGTCAAAACTATTCTGGTGTTTACATTGCCCGGGTTGAATTTTGAGCATAGAGAAATTTGAGACGTAGCGTTCATATTTTGCATCTGTATGCATTGCGATAAACCTTGCTGCTTGAAGTAAACAGATACCTTTTGTCACGGCTGAAAAAAATGTCAAGCTCAGGTTCATGGAAAATAGAGTTGACAAAATGCATTTTTAATAGCACGTAATTTCACTGAGGTTTTCACTTTGGTAAATTTTGTGCCTTTCACTCTCACACCGTAACACTATTAAAATGACTGCATAAGTAAAAGCTGGAGCTACTCTCCTTCCCAAATTGCATCTTCATAGCTGCGCTCAGACTCATTAACGTCAGCTTTTAATTTCCCACATCGAATGCTGATGCATACTGATAGGAACGCCGTGGAGCACAGGAAATAACATGTCTCATTGTCAGTGCTTTGTTTGCATTAACTGGGTAATTAGCATGAGAGGCTGTATACGTCACGGCGCCATCCAGGGCCCATCCTCAGTTTGGCTGGTAAATAATTCCCGGAGGAAAATGTCACACTGCGGGCCGCGCCGCTGGGGAGCCAAGACATCTCTGGGAAATGCGGAGACGGGTGATTGGTACTAATACCTCCATTAGAATTAAACAAAAAAAGGGGGGAGCGACTGGGGTAGGGGGTCTTGTGATTGAAGACATTAAAATCTCAACATGGCTCTTCATCACTTCAGCCAGGGTGTGCCAGTGTGGCAGCGCTGAGCTCGGCGGGTGGCCCGGGCCTTGAATGGAAAGGGGGACACAAACAGCCAAAGGATGGTGAATCGCTCCCCGTACATGCCAACATCCAGGGCTTTCTAAATTGGCGATCCGTTCCAGAACGGCCAAGCTCGGCCGAGTGCGAAAGAGCCTCCCAGGAACACGTGACCGTGTCCATCTGTCGGGGGGGATCGGGGGACAGTGGGGGCACCTCATCTGACGACTGTGTACGGGCAGCGACGGTGCCCTGTTGCTCCTCCTCTTTTCTCTGGTTTAGTCTGGCCCATTTGGGTCAGTGATGAACAAACCACGATAAATGACGACGGCGACAAAGTGCCTCTATTTGCTGGACTCTGTCAAGATGATGAGGGAAGCACCGGTGAACTTTTTTTTTTTTTAACCACGTCTGCCCAGTTGTCTCATGGCGCAGACGATGCAGGATTGCGCTTTGGATGCCACACTGAGGGCGATAAAAGAGTGGTTGGTGAAATGCCCCCGTGCACATACCAAACTTAATGAGGCTAACAGGACGTTTTATTGAGACCAGACCTCAAACCACTAGGACTCTAAATTCCTAACCACTAATTACTGTGTGTGTGCGTGCATGTGTGTGTAAGGGCAAGAGAGAGAGAGCGAGAGCGAGAGAGATGTCCGCTGCTGAGTGTGTGCATGAGAAAATGTTTGTGTGCTACGTGGACAGGCAAATGTGCATGAGTGTGTGCGAGCGTTACTCCTCACAGCATCCAAAGCCTTCACAGCTTAAGTGCAGCTAGCTTGAACTGTAAGTGTGTGAGAGTATGTGTGTGCGTGTGTGTTGTATGTATAGTATGCACAGATGGGGTAATGCTGAGGGCTATGTGTGTGTGTGTGTGTGTTGGGGGCTGTGGAGGGGCACTGTTTGGTGAAGCTGAAAGAGGAGAGATGACACGCTGTCAGTCTGAGTTGACGGTCACCGCTCGATGCTTTAGCGCCTCCTGACACTTTCTATTCAGACCGGGGGAGACGGCACTGCGCCCGCAGCATGCTGAGGGAGCGCACTCCTTAATTGAGCTTTTACCCAAGATTCATTTCACTCCACACCTAGAGGCCTCGCTGGGAACAGACAAAAAACGCTAGTGACGAACTGCTTAGGCCTTGCTGTACTCAGGCACAGTGTACAAATACAAAAACGCAACCAACAACAATTTCAACACACAACTGCAAATTACATCAACACACAACCAAGACCAAAAACACCAACACATGGGTAGCATAAAGACCAAATCACTACCGGCAACATGACCAACACACAACTACCAACAAGGTCAACACACCGGCAGCACCAAGAGTAAAACACCAACACACACTCAGCACTATAAACAACACACAACTGGCGACAAGACCAAGCACACAACCAGCGATAAAATCAACACACAACCAGCACCAAGACCAAAACACCAACACCAACACACGAGCAGCACAGTGAATATGTAACACTTTGCGGTCTGGTACCAAGATAAACACACAAACCCACCTTGACCAACACACCTGCAGCAACAACACTAATGCACAAATGGCAACATAATCAAGACCTACGTGGCAATGAACCCACACACAAACGAGATGGTGCGTTCACAGACAGGGGAAACATCCCGAATCGGAACTCCGGGCAAACTGAAGTGACTCTATAATTGGTGCATAAGCTACTCGTCATTGAATGAGGGGTGTGTGTGATCCCTTTAGTCTTTTGGGAGCATCCTTATGATGGGGCTGGAAGTGAAAGCCAGATGAGACCATATCAGACATGCTCACATACTGATGCTTATGAGGAACCATGATTGGCGTTATGTTCTTCATTATGCTCTTATTAATAGATCATAATGTTATTACAGCATTCAGCTGCGGGTCACATTTCACACAGGCAATCACGTGGAAATCCCTGCGTATTAGCGGGGGGCTAATGACGCATGGATGGGCCCTGCTTGTCTTATGTAATGGAACGTCAAAGAAGAGGACGATGGCTGTGTTAATTTGTCAGAGGAAACTGTTGCTTTGTGGGAGAGCGGGACCCTGGGAGAGTCCTGGGAAGCAGCTGGAGGGGGAGTGTCTCACCTGCTGCCACAGATGTTTCCTGATGACATCAGATGTTTCTTGATGACATCGGTGCTCGATGATCGTTCTAGTACGGCGGCCCTGCTGATGAGCGCCTGAGTGGCACAAGGCAGCGTTGGTAAAAGCAAGAACAGGAGCATGAGAGCCAGCGTTTGGTGGAATCTTTTGAAAATGACAATTTTGACAATTTCGGGTTTGGTGTCTTGCTCAAGGACACCTCATCATTGCCTCTGGGACCCAACCAGCAACTTTCTGGTCTCTAGGCAACTGCGCTTCCTCCTGAGCCGCATTGCCCCACAATAATTCAATAAAGTAAGAATGCTTAAGTAAGGCACAGCTGGAGGAGTGCTGCATTGCGACTGAATGTGCTCTTCTGATAAGATTTCTTAAATTTTGCCATACTTTAGTAATCCCTGAGGGAAACTGCCACTTAGAATTTCAACCATCCTCATTATCTGTGGAGGACTGAGGAGGCATTTAGGCAAGATTATGTCATTGAGGGCCTGCGGGGCAGTTAATGTGTCAGTGTCTTGCTCAAGGACAATTTCAACATGACAGCTCAACATTTTTGTTTCTAGAAATGCTCCACATGACGCACACTGCCCAACAGAGTTTGCTTTCGGCCTTCAGAAATGGTCCAAACCACTATTCACAATCCTCAGTGTCCCCAATAAGCACGCACGAGTGTGCGCGCACACGTATACGTGTCCATGTGTGTGTCACGCCTCTTCTTATCTCCCAGTGCCAGCCTTCGGTATTTGCTCGCGTCGAGTTCCGGCGCTTGTGGCTCGCTCACAAAGCACAGACGGGAACGAGGATCCGCTAACCAGAAAGCCTGCCACTCACGTCAGCGCTGCTCCTCTGTCAACAACAAATAAACGTCTCGCCTACGCGGCTGAGTGTTTATACGTGTGTGTGTGTGTATGTGTGTGTGAGAGTGTCTATGTGTGCATGTGTACTTGTGGAGGCCCTGACCCATGCTAGAGTGCTGAACTCCATCTAAACTGGACGCATCCCCCTCAGCCTGTTTTATGAAACGGGCCTAATGCTGTTGTATGTGCTATTTCAATCAATTGACATGATTTAGATAAGTGTGACAATATTATCATCATCAACATCAACATCAACATCATCATCATCATAATCATCATCATCATCATCATCAGCGACGGCGTGTGCGAGCCTCCTCTCCCACCGACAGCCGGCATTGAGGTTATTTACGCGGTGAGATAGCTGCAAAGCTCGAGTTTCCGCACAAGTGAGCAAAATAAAAGCGCTGTCGTCGCCTCCTATCAGCTATCCAAATAAGAGAGGGTGGCAGTTTAATTTCTCGACGAAAAGGAGGTCACTAACTCTGCGGCACTGTATCATTTTCTCTGCCACTGTCTGCCAAAGGATGTTTCTCCTTTAATGACTTTGTCTTCTGGCTTCACACCCACACACAGACACAGACACACACTCGCACTCAATTACTTGTGTATGTACAAACTTGGCTGCTTGTGTTTCGGTGTTGTGAGGGCAGTAATGAGCGACTGTGATGGCCTGACGGCTTCTTCTGTGGGTAGAGATGCGAAGGAGAGAAATCGCAACGCCAAATATAGTGATAATTTAAAAGAAGCTGTTTGCAACGGATTTCATCACGTCGTACTCACGCCCATACACCCCTCAGCTGTCCGCCCCTGTGGTGGGGGAGAGAAATATTTCCGTGCAGAAATTTTCAAGGTTAATTTTTAAGATACGCGCTGAGTATGAAAATCGACCACTGTCTAACAGGTCCACGATTTGGGAAAAGTCCAACCGTCAGTCAAACAGCTAGAGTGGTGAGTAAAGACCCGCTCAGACACACACAGCTAGACTTCACTTTACTCTACGGAAGGCAGGCAGGCCGGCAGGCAGGCAGGGCACCTTCAATCTTGGCAGTGCAACTCATTTGAGAAATTTGGTCATATTTTGAAATAAAATAGAAGGTTAAGTGCTGGTTTGTGGCCTCAGAGCTTAATCAAAGGTGAAACAGAAAGATAGTGGGCGCTGGATGACACGTTGCCACGTTATCATGGGACGGAGAATTTGTCAGAAGAAAACGGTTGAAAATTAGCCAGAAAAATGTACATCACAGGCATGCATCAGAGTGGAAATGACGAAACTGGGAGAAAATGCGTCAGAGTCAATGACAATGAAGACAATGAAATCACTAAGATTTTTTCAGCTCTGTTATGGAAGCCAAAGCCGGAACGCTCTCTCTCTCTCTCTCTTACACACACACACACATACATACACACACACACGCTCATGCACACATGCGTGTGCGCGCGCACACACAAACAAACGCACAAACACACGTGCAGCCAGCATGTCTTTCTTTTGATATGTTAAGAGGTTCAATTTACAGCATATTGTGCTATTAATTGCTCCACACCCTGTGGCATTGGGACAGAGAGCTGCAGAGCAGAGGAAGAGTGGATAGAAAAAAGTGAACAGATGATTTTCACACCCCACCACGCCGCCCCCACCCCTCATTCAAATCCTCACGCTGAGCCAACAGCGTATCTGGCACTCAATAAAACAAATAAATCACTTGTTGAGATGGACCTCTTTTTTTTTTTTTTTTTTTTGCACAGCACGTCTCTGTAAGTGTGAGAGTGTGACACTTCTGTCATTGTATGTGTGTGTTTCCGTGGTTGTTATTAAATTATGGCTCTGCTGTTCATTGTTCGTGCTAATGCTGCTGAAGGACTAATCTATACCATAAAAATGCTGTTCAGTTTCTCAAAGCTCCCCTGAACAAGATAAGGAGATTGTATTGATAAAGGCAGAACGTGCAAGGACCCGTTTCAGGATGGATTCTTTTTTTTTTTTTGAGGGGGATCATCTTTGGTGAACCAATCAGGAACTGGAGGCGGAGGGATATCCCCCCAGTCTGATACAAAGACATAGCTGGGGCATCCAAAAAGCGATGGATCGAGTGATGTGACCAAAAAAATCATCTGGGCATTTTGTTTTAGATGAGATGGATTCCCCTGAA
>OMPJ01035529.1:0-10000 GCA_900312935.1 Carapus acus | reverse complement strand
GTGTATTTATAATCTGTACGGAGCAGCACAGTGAGACTCACGGCGCACACGCACACACACACACACACACAGGTTCAAGCGAGAGTCTCAGATGAGCGTTATGAATTAGACGCACACAAATCACAAGACATGTACGCATGTAACACCACACGTGCGGTTGCATCACAATATCAAGGACATGTCGTTAATTATGCGAGGGTGGAAGCCTCGGTTACCGTAACACACACACACACACACACACACGAACACACGCGAACACACACACACACACACACACACACACACACCTACAGTACTCTGGTGTCTGCAGATGAACTCAATGCATCTCTGCATCTCTCATTATATCTCTTATCTTATTCTCACATCTCTGTATGGGCTGTGCCACTGTATGTGTCCCTGTATGTGCGTGTGTGTGTGTGTGTGCGTGCGTGTGTGTGTGTGACGGTCCACAGTACAGGTCCAAAGGTCATTTCCCACGACGCCCTGTAGCTCTAGGCTTCCATGTAATGTCATCATCCAAGCAGTGCGACAGGGGGAAGGAGGGGGGCGGGGCTTTCCTTCCTTCCTGCCCTCGTTCCGTCTCCAGCACAATGGAGACGCGCTGGCGCAGAGCTTGGACTCGCTGGCAGAAATGCAGCTTCCACGCGCCTTTATGCAAAGCGCGTGTTTGCATGTAAATGTGTTTGTGTGTTTTTCTTTGGGCTCATTATGGACTCCACCTTCCTGTTCATGTTGCGAGAGGGACAATGCGGACGCGGGGACAGGGGGACGGGCCGAGCCCAGGCTCTGGGACGGGGCGAGGAGGCCGTCGGAGGGGCAGGAAGCGGGGTCGGTCGGAAGCACAGATGTTCCACCCCGGCCGGAGGGGTGTGTCGGAGAACACACCAGACGGAGTCCACGGTCTCACAGAGGACATGCAAACTACACTTCTCCATCCTCAAGAACTTCAGTGCCTGAAGAACAGTCCTGCAGCTACGACTAGAGTTCTGCTTGGGTGGAAGTACAGTGGTACTTTGGCATAGAAGTATTTTGAGATCCAAGCTGTCTCTGGGTCCATATTTTTGTTGGGGATAGGAGCGTAAATCCGAGTTAGGAGTAGTGCTCGGGGACACCAGAGCTAGTTGGCGCTAGCACGACCACTTGGAGCTCCAAGAAACAAGAAGTTAAGCACTGGAGGAATCATTCAAGGAACTTTAAGAAGAAAACCAACATCCACTGGATGATGAGACATGGAGAAGCATCTAGTGCGGACGTTAAGGCTACATAAGGATACATCGCACGTTTGGCTTTAGGCATTGCTACAGGAGGAAGTTATGTTTACAACAGGGGTTTGACTGGGACCAAACCACATTATTCTGGAACAGACTCCAATTATTAAAGTCATCTTACCTTTAAAAAATTGTTTCAGACATGAGCAGATTGAGTTATGAGCTCAGTCACGGAACAAGTTAAGCTCGTATCCCAAGGTAGCACTGTAAACAGCAACACGACAGGCTGCACCCAGGTCACCATCCCTCAAACCAGTCAGCTAAATCTGCCTGTTCAGCAGGTTCCTCTTCCTCCTCAGCACCTAATCCCTCTGGTTTCTCAGGGAAAACGTCATTCACACGGCGGGAATACAGCCCAGTGCTGAGGGCGTGCACGGTACAGTGAGCATGCACGTGAATACACACAAACACACACACCCACAAACAAACAAGTAGGAGTCACAGACACACACAGGCAAGAACCTTACCAAATCCCACTGACAAGATAAATGAGCCAGGACTAAAACTGCTGATCTGGGCCTCAGGGTCAACCAGTGGCTCACATGTCACCCTGCCAGGTTGCTAATCAACCAAACGGAGGCGAGGCGAGGGAGGGGAGAGATCGAGTTTTTAATATTTTGCCATTGTTGACAATGCAGATTTCCAATTCTGAGAGAGAATTGTGGAGAGAGGACGGACTAAGCAGCCAGTCTGGTTATGATGATGAGCGCTAGCTTCGAGCGGCTAATTTCCTGGAATGCAGCTGAGACGGCGGCGACATCCTCCGTGTGTTTCCTGTTGGCAAGCAACCCTTCTGCAAAAGCACTTGACCTTCAGCAAACATGTTACTAAACCCTTGAGTTCAAAGGTTCGAGGTCTGCCGTGTTTTCGTGCGAGACCGTGTGTTTACACAGTTTATTGCCCTTAACCGGGATTAGAATGTGAAAAACTGAACTTAGAGACTGGAAGAAATTTAACAGAGAGAATGGAGAGTCAATCCATAGAGAGTTATTACAATGACAGATAAACAAATAAAATGGAAAAATGGGAAAAAAAATCAATACAATGGAAAGTAGGAATCAACATAAACACAAATTGAACGTATCACTACACCTATTTATCAATAGGCATTGTCAGGAACATATAGATACGCATCTAATACTAAATAAAATATGAATAGGAAATATGAATGTTGGCCCATCAGGTTCTCCTTGTGTGTTGTTATGTGAACTGATGTTTTGTATCCAAACACCTCAGCCATGGGGGCAGGATTTGTTTACACAAATCAGCTGGATTAGCGCGTCAATTCATACACACTCGGGCTGTTTGTCTTTTGTTGTTGTTTTTTGTTTTTTTTCTTCGGGAAGAGGCAGCGCATCATTTAAATGTTAACCCCGTGATTACCATTGGAAATGATGCGGCGATGAGAGGAGATTGGAGTCCTGTTTAAGCGGAGCAGGTTCGTTTTCGCTGCTGCCCGTGTCAGCGTATCGCAGATCTAATTAAACCGCATGTGGCGCCCCGCCGATTGGTCCAGAGTCAGTGTCGTTTTCGCTGGACTCGAAGAAAAAGAAAGCATGAGTCAGCGCGGCGTTGGCGTGCAGGTGATTTATGTTGATGCGAGCGTGTTGCTGCGCCTCTTGCAGGCAAATTGCAGTCGGCGGCCTCAAACCGCAGAGCGAGCAAGGCGGGGAAACGATTAATCGTATATCCTCCCGCAGCCAGGGACGCCGGGACGGAACATAAACTCCATCCTGTTACTGCCAGACATCCGTATGAGGAGGGATGTGTGTGATGGAGCATCGCACGGACACGCACACACACCTATACTGTACTTTGTGCGCTCAGCAGTAAAGCAGGAAAATTGAATGCGGTGCAGCAGTGGAGGCCTGGAAAAATGAGACAGGAGCCTCTAGCACAGCCTGAGAGGACAGTGCTTTGCTCAAGGGCACATCAACCCGTCCATCCAGCATCATCCCCCTCTACCACGGCGCAGATCCTGGGAGCAGCTGCATCACCTGCACTTTACAGACATCCTATATCGCCTGCTCTCTATAGGAGTCAGGAATCGGGAATCTTTAATGTCACAACGACTCACATTGTGTGACAAAATTACGATGGATGCTAAGTTCCAGCGCACTTGAAAGGGTATGAATGGGAAAGCAGCAGAATGCAGCTGTAGCCTCAGACCATCGACCAGGGATCTGGTGTTGGTGAGGAAGATGTTGGGGAGCGGTGGTTTAGAGGGCTGCCTCCATAGCCTCACAAGTGCATTTATTTTTATTTTATTCAGGAATTGAATGTTTTTTTGTAAAAAAAAAATACAAAATATAAAGAATATATCCCAAAATACATAAATGTTTTTTAATGCATATGTTAATAAATAAAATCTCTCATAAAAATATTTTCAAATATATTTGCTTTTCCTGGATCACGTGATCTATGAATCAATAAAGCACCTGCCTACCCCTCTCCCTTCCCCTGCCTCACCTCTCTCTCTCTCAGCTCATAAACCCCCCCCCTCACTCTCTCTCTCTCCCGCTCTATCTCTCTCTCTCTCTAATCACAGTATTTATTGTTTTTGCCCTTAATCCTTCAGGTTGTATATGTGTTTTATCGTCCCTCTCACATCGACTCTGCCAAGGTTTCTTCCTTTGCCTCTGTCTACACGAAGGTCTGGATCATATTGACGATACTCTGTTGTCCTTGCCTGTGTGTGCGCTTGTGTGTGTGTGTGTGTGTACGTGTGTGAAGAACCCCTCAAAAAACTGTCCGCGGCATCGTACCATATCAAATAAAGCTCTCTGATCTTGCGCACGCAATCAAGCGCACAAAGGGGGAGTATAAAAGGCTGGACTCACACAAAAGAGAAGTGGGGGAGTGCGGCGCACAACATGTTGTCCATCCTATCAGCGACACACACCCCTAATTCACCATCATGTCATAACAACCCCGGCGGCTTCCTCCTCCCTCTCTGGCTTTCATCTTTCTCTGAGCAAAAATATCACTGTTTTCTCTAATTTAATCAGCATCTCTCTTTCATCACAGCCACCCCTGGAGCCCACCCTCCTCTTCCTCCTCCTCCTCTTCCTCACCCTCCCTTCCCCGCTCTGTGACTTTCCGCTCAGCCACCCATCACTCAGCATCGGGTCAACCCACCATGGGAGGGGCCACTTGCGTCAGAATCCCCCCACACACATACACACACTGCCCCCCCAGTGGTTAGCTGATTAGACCCGAAGGGAGAGAGGGAGAGGGTCACACAGGGAGAGAGCGAGGGATGGAAAGAGAGGAGGGAGGGCGGAGGAAGAGGCTCCTCCTTTCATCTCTCCTGCTTTCATGCGGCCATCGGTCGACGGGACGTGACAGCTCGTCTTCACTTTGCGCTCGTCCCTCGTCTCTCCGAACCACTTTCACATTCACCCCGGGATGGGAAAACATCCTCCTCGTCCGGCCCACACGCCGCCTCCTCCCTCCATCCCCGCTCGCCTCCTCCCTCCATGCCCGCTCAACTCATCCCTCCATCCCCACCCCTTTCATCCCTATTTTGCTGCTCCGATCGCTCCGTAGCCAAGTAGGCTTTCATGTCGGCAAGTGAGCGCTTCCTCACACCTAAAGTGACCCACATCCCGCTTAAATAAGTAGATAAACAAGTTCACACAGAGGTGCAGGTAGGGACAGAGACAAATTGGGACAGGCTGGAACATACAAAGCACACACAGCAAAAAAACAAAACAAAGCATGAACTCCTGAGCAAAACCACCTGGCCTATATGGCCACACACATAAACACACACACACACACCTGCGTGTGGATACACCAGTGCAGCAGACCGAAGCTGATGGGGGGGTGGAGGGGGGAATTTTAAAAGAAACACTGCACGCTTATGTGCATTACAGGAACAAGGAAGAAAACCAGCAAAAATAAGAGAGGCAGTCTGTGTGTGTGTGTGTGTGCGCGTGCGTGCCTGCGTGTGTGTGTGCATGATCGACCATGTATGTGGTACCGAGTGCAACCATGTTGGTCAGTTGACTCCTCAGATGGACAAGGTTAATGACCCATGGCTCATTCTCAGCACATACTCTCATACTCGCTCTCTCCCCTCCCGCCTCTCTCTCTCCATTTGTGTGTGTGTGTGCACATGTGCTTCATCTCACAGCGGGGCCTCTGTGTGTGTGTAGTGGCTGTGAGCTACACCTCAGCCGCAATATAAACACAGTGGCTTCTGATGCAATGATCGGCGAATCAGCATTAAACATTAGTTCAATTTCAACACTTTTGTATCACGTTATTCTATATAAGGTGGAATCTTTTCAAGTGAAGTGTGTGTGTGCGTGCGTGTGTGTGTGTGTTCCTGGCAGGGGGCTTTGTTATAGATCTCTTAAAGATAAGAGGACACGAGGACAAAGAGTGAATTCACACGGCTCTTCTCACACGTTAGCCTCGTGAAACACCACCAGCCAGACACACACACACACACACACATTCCCACGCACAAGCGCAGACGCGTAGGCAGAAATGAACTCCGACGTGTGTTTTTAAGTGCCGCGGCACATGCAACGACAATAAAATTTGCATTTATATGAATAGCCCAGACGGTTGTGACGGTAAATGTGTCGCTCGGCCTGAGACGCGTTCAAACCGCGGCGCCTCAAAACCCACGCACACAAAAACTCACACCATGAAAGGTCCTCAATAAGTGGGAAACACACACGCGTCATCAAACCTGCCACTAGGAGTGTATTATTGCACATTTATACATGTATTACATTCAATGACAATCACACACATGCTTGATTCACTCCCTCATCCACAGTTACGACTCTCATTTTCTATTTCACAGGCTGTGAAACGAGTTTTTTTTTTTTTGGTGAAAACACATCAGCCTGCTAGGCTGTGACTCCCAATATCCACTGAACATACGGTTATCCTTGTGAGACATAAAGCAAAGTTGTAAAAAAAAAAAAAAAAGTCCATGGATATGTGGTAGGTAATGAGCTGTTTGAAGTGTGTGGCTCTGCAACGCGGTGTGTGTTTGTGCAGGCATTTAACAGCTCGGTGGGCGAGCGCGTTAATCATTCATGGCTGCGAAACGTCACAGAAGATAAATATTAAAGGGGAAAAAGAAAACAGGATAGTTTCTGAGCGTCTGACCTCTGTTGTGTGTTCAGTCAAATGTGCGCCACCTGACCGAGACTTCCTGTATGAACAAAAACACACACACACACACGCACGCACGCGCAGCCCACTCACACACGCACATCTACCCGCACACACGCTGACTTCCTCTTCTCATAACCCTGTGTATACACACCGCAGCCAAGAGTGTGTGCACAGAGACGGAGTTGCGGCAACCAGCTACCAACAGCAAACTATCAACACACACACACACGTTGCTAACACAGTACCCCGAGCTGTGTGTTTGAAATTACCCTGCGTGTCCACGCAAACAAATGCACACACAGACACACACACACGAGGGCGTGTGACGTGAGCCATATGTAAAGCGGCCTCCGCCTCACAGCCTGTTTACTGCGTCCGTTCTCCCCGTCGATTTGCTTTTAATGGGGCTAAATGAGGGCAGATTACCAGCACATCCTCCCATTCCCCGACATCGCCCAGTCGATATCCCATTAGTTACAGTAAACACCCTGAGGCCTTCCATCCACCAAAATCAAGCTGAACGTGGACCATTTACGCGCACAAAGCTGCTATTTAATGGCTGTGTGAAGGCAGGAGGAGTAAGAAGTGAGCCTGGTAAGCACGGTCGGAGCTTCGCCGCCCTAGATTCTTTTGTGCTGTGCTCTTATCAGCATTCCCCTAATCGGTGGAATACAGAATATGGGTCCATGAAGGCTAATAATCCGTTCCGTAGGACTTGGGTGCTGCCCTTTGAAACCAATAATCATCTACAGTAATTCCCCACAAACAGGGGCTTATGTTCCAGAGCTGCCAACCATAGGTGAGGATCCCCAAAGTAGGAATAGAATTGGTGGCAGCACTGTATTATAATGTTCTTTTATATAGGGAAGTTCTCATGAGCCTCCATATACTCATAAAAACGTTTTCCATACTCTTGAACACTTTCAGGAACCTTTCCTAGAAGTTCCACCTTCTCCGCTAAGGTCCTCCTCTGGTGCTTGGAGTCGCTACCAGAGGCTTTAGAAGGTGCAGGACGTTTGGGCGACATCGTCTGGGTTTCAGCAAGGACACAATTTCACACAAAAAGCCTATAAGGCTAAACAACACAGAGAAAGATGCTGCAAAGGTGTGCGCACAGAGTTGAGTGAAAGGCACAGGATGCTAAAAGCTATGTTGCTGCTACTGTACTGTACATTTAGTATTCCTTAAGGCAAGGCTAGAAAATGCTTCCTCCCCCAACCAGTATTATCCGATTTCACAAAAAATCTAAATTTCAATCAGCCCTTGAAACACACCATGTATTGAAGGAAACACGATAAAAATTTCTGTTATACATTTGTAGAAATCTACCATGTACTGAGACTGCGACGAAGAGAGGGACTACTTTACTACTTTCACATAAAAGTTAGTAGGTAGTTAATCTATTGATCCACTGACGTGGCGATCTAGGTTATTCAAGGCGCCTGCAGCTTTGAGTTAGACAGAAAGGGAGAAGTGAACTAATGAGGACACAATATGCAATAAACAATTTACAATATGCAATAGGAAGAGAATAGTAGAAAAGAATAAGTTAGTACAGAATAGTAGTAAAAACTCAAAGGAAAACAACAACAGTACTTTGTCCAATAAGTCATAATTTACCTCACCAAGAAAAAAGGTAAAATTATTTTCTTGTGTGTTAGCTTAGTACTTTGACTGTGTAAATGCGGTGCAACTCCCCCCAGAGGAGTAATACGGCACATCATAAACTCCATCTAGGTCCTCAAATAGGTCATCACGGCTGCAGCTGCCAGCCCGCATTGGCCTGGTGTGCACGGGCTGTGATAAAATGTAGCGTTTAGTTCAGCGAGTTTTAATCTAATCTGCGGCAGTGTGATCTGATTTCCTCTGGTTATGTAAAAGCACTCTCCCTGACGAGCTGAGCGCCGGCGGCCATCGCGCTCCGTCATGACGGAGACGTCTGATTGCCGCCCGGGCGTTGGATCCGTGCCCGGCGACTCCATGATTAAAAACCCTCGCACTGCGGCGTGTGGCGTGGTTTCCTGAAAGAGCTTTTACGGGGCAGTGGCACGGCGTCACGTCAAACCGGGTTTACGGAGGTTCAATCTAAGGCCCGCCCCATGTATGACCTCTGTGTGTGAGCAGGTTTGTCAGGCATTTAATTTAGGGCGTGTTTCCCACTCAGCGCGGGGTGAATGGGTGGCGGCAAAACGCGGCACAATGGTGTCAAGGACGCAGAGGTGTTTGTCTCTGAGGAATCGGAGATTGAAGCAGGAAAGGTCTGTGACAGCTCTGCACAACCTTCTCTGGGTCACTGACCAGGTCCAGACTATCATCCTGCACTTAAGGATAACAAGAAAGTGCACATGCACAATTAGTTCTTCATCATTGCATAGAACATGGCACACTTTATTACTATTATAACAATGCGCACATTAGCATCGCATCCTTGCTTACTGGTGGGCTCGGCCTGGGGTGGGACCATTTTGACCTTTGATGTCTTGCTTGAGGACGTTTCTATGTCCCTTTAAGGGGACCCTGGAATTGAACCAGCGACCCTCATAGCACCACCGTAATTATGATTGACTGCCCCACCTTGGGAGCCACATGATGAGACCTTAGACAGACCAAAAATGTCCACAGGAATAGTGGGTCACGGCGATAATCGTACCGTGTACCCGCACATACGTGTGTGTAGCACACATACACACAACAAGATAAGAGATGTAAGCACCGTGAATGTCTGGATTTAAAGAACCCCTGTCTGGACTCCCCATGGACACACACACACACACACTCGCACACAGACAGACACACACACACACACAGGCTGTGTACAGACATCAATTATGATAATGTGGAACAGTGTTAATGTTCCCTTACCCCAGGTCTGGCATTAAGCAGCTACAGCGAAAAATGCTGCACAAGTGTGTGTGTGTGTGTGAGTGTGTGTGTGTTTAAGGAAGGGTTAGTGCTGCATCTCATTTAAAACGGGTTACTCCCAACACAAAATCTCCACCTTCAGCATTTTCGACCCCTCCTCCTCCATGCACAGATACACACACCCCCCTCACTCCCACGGACACACACACCGAGTCATTTTTATCTTGCGTTCGCTGCAAAATCTTTCCGCTACACGACTAAAACAAAACAAACGCAAAAGTAGGTGAAGTGCTAAACAAAGAGTGGCCGACTGTGGGACCTCACAGTCGGCCCTTTTATCTCAAACCTCTCTTCCTCTGGTCTCTCCCCCCTTCTTCTTCTTCTCCTCCTCCTCCCCCCGCTGCTCTCCCCTCCTCCCTCTAATTACCACCTCGCACTCCAATCAAAAGAAACCACAATAAAGGATGGGGGGGGCATGGAGTGGTGTGCGAGGAGAGGTAACGAGGGAGAGAGGGAGAGAGAGAGAGAGAGAGAGAGAGAGAGAGAGAGAGAGAGACTCCAGGCTTTTAATAACACAAATACATACAGATTCATACTTCTACAAGTAGAATTTAATTTTCTCAGTTTTTCAATGAACTGAATCTGCATAGAGACCGCAGCATGTGTACAATGCAGATGTGTGTGTGTGTGTGTGTGTGTGTGTGTGTGTGTGGTTTGTGTTTGTGTGT
>OMPJ01035504.1:13473-25291 GCA_900312935.1 Carapus acus | reverse complement strand
GATTTTATTAATTTTATTTTATTTTATTTTATTTATTTATTATTTTTTTGAATTTATTTTTATTTTTATTTTTTTATTTATTTATTGTTTTTTTTTTTTTTTTGTGCGGCTCCAGACAGATTTGTTTCTTGCTTTTTTTTGGTCTACTTTGGCTATTGCACATGTATGTGCGGCATCTTAATCTGTGTTTTGCAGCGTTCTTTTAGCTTTTTTGTGTTAAATTGTAACTTCATTGAAAGCTTTACGATGCCCAAACGTCTAGCACCTTTTTAACATTAAGCTAACTTTGTGTTACACAATATGATTCGCTTTCACCAATTCATTTTGTACTTTGTTCTATTTTCTCCAGGGCTCTAGGGACAGTTTTGGACATAAACATATGTTCTTTTTTTTCTGGAAGATTTCTGTTATGTTGGCCACATTGAGTTGAAACCTGGTGTGACGCCCCCTAACGCGTCTGTGTCTCTCCCCACAGCCTTGGTCAAAGGTGCTCCTCAACCCTCCATGGGGGCACTGCTGCAGAACATTCTCCTCCAGGAGGGCGTGGCTGGACTTTACCGCGGCCTCTCCCCAAACTTGCTGAAAGTCATCCCGGCCGTCAGCGTGTCGTACGTGGCCTACGAGTACACGAGGATTTTCCTGGGCGTGGACATTGAGGGTAGGAGGGGAGGAAAGGAGAGCGTGCCGCAGAAGGATAGATAGCTGGACTGGTGGATTTCCGTTTGCCAAAGCATGCGTGTTGGGTGAATTTGTGATGCCTGGAGTGTTTGCAGCATGGATATGAGAGTGACGCGTCCACATGTCGATGGGGGACCCATCTGAGGATCAGCAGCACTTTTCTTGCGTGAGTTGGCCTGCAGTGCATGGCAGCTGAAACTGCTACAGCAAGTCAAAGGCGTTGAATGTGGACAAAATGGCCTCAAAGAATCGTGACATGGATGCGTTGTTGTCTTGCCTCTCTCGTCAGATGGCGTGTAGAGGAGTAGGGAGCCCGTTTCCTCTCTCATACCCAGAGGCGGAGCTTCAACCTTTAACTGCCCAAGTTTTCATTCAGCCGGACTGCCGACCGAGTCGTCCTGCACAGCAGCAGTGTGATGGAGAGCAGAGGACTCTCGTCTGAGGGACGCCAAGACTTGCTGATGTGGACTGAGACTGGATGACTTCTCAGGATGTGTCTTTTTGGGTTTCTTGTTTTATTTCATCCTGGAAATTGCTCCTTTGCTTCAAAACTTTGCTTTTGAGGCCTCATATGCCACTCTGTGAAGCACTGGAGGAGAAGTTCAGGCCTCAGTTATCAGGAGACAACCGCTCCACCTCCTCCACCGTTGATCCCCAGTCACGCACTCCACTCACACTTCACAGATTCACATGGACAGTTTGTTTATCGTTATCGTTCTAGAGAACCAAACTGCGTATATAAATTGTCATATTTTGATCTACTTAGTTTAAAACAAACAAAGATTCATTTTGATGTATACATATTTATTCTGGCTGATGAATAAATGCCTGCGCATTTGTAATTTAGTCCAAAGAAAAATCAATGAAGTCTGACATGAAGCATTTTAGTTGGCAGTGAAATTGTCATCAGTTGTCAGCACAGTGACAACTGGAATATCTTCACGGTCGCATAGTCTTATTTTATTTATTTTAATATACATGTCAATATACAGTATAATATACAATAAATATGCATGTGATCCTGTGTGATCAATTGCTCCTTGCCAGTAGGTGGCAGCATTTCAAGGTGTAGCAGAGGTTACTGTGCTGAACAGGAGGAGCGCAGCTGGTGATTTTCGTTCACGTTTGTCTCAGTATGAACAATATATGCAGCAGGTGGACAGAGAGAAGACATTGTCTTTCTATTCTATTTATCTAAATGTGTGTCCTTGGCTCCCTTTCTGCTAAAACTCCAAGGAGAAAGTCACACCCTCTTAATTTAAGAGGGTGTGGGTGTGACATAAGATATTTTCACTCTTAGCTCAATGAAATATTTGTGATTCTTCTGAGTCTGGATTTGTTCCAACTTGGCTGAGTGAGACTGCGACAAAGATGTCAAATAAATCAAATTACTCAGGAATGAGGAGTCACAATCTAAGTCTCTTCATTTATCATATAATTAAACACGTTAACATGCTCACGGGGAACCTTTTGAGTCCTTCCTCAGATTCGACATAACCTTCTGAGTCTCTCCATCTCTTCCACACTACACACACACGCAGAAATGAGGTCAAGTCCAGTCACAAGTGCTGAAAATACGATCTGGAACGATCCAAACCGTGAAAGCCTCAACACAGGATCTACAGAAATATGTCAGCAGAAAGGGAGAAACATCATCTAAATTTGTCCGTTAATGAAAAAAAAAAATCTTTCACAAACATTCCAGTGCTGTCTGAAAATTCCCTTCTTCTGTGCACTCACACTCTCTCTCGCCCCCACTGAGCTTGTGTGTGTGGTGGAGAGTGTGTGTATATAACAGTGAGATTAGGCCTTTGGAAACGCCCGTTAGCACTCAAACGGCAGCTCGTTGTTGTGCTGGAGAATTAAGCTGTGTACTTATCCAGATTGTGGCTGCTGGCTTAGAATGTATTTGTTCAAATTGTGTGGATTTACTCTCGCTTTGTGAGTGTCTGTGTGTGCGTGCGTGCGTGCGTGTGTGTGTGGGCGATGGTGTGATGAGTGATTGATCTTGTCAGATGTTACCGTGTCTGTAATCCTCCCCCTCCTCCTCCTCCTCCTGGGGCCTCATCGCCCCGGTTGCGGCTCTGTTGTTTCAGCACCAAGGACAGAGACGGTCCGTGATTCCGCGATGTGAGCGGCAGCGTCACTTCCCGCGTGGAGAGTCCGGCCGAGGTGTGCGGGGGGCCGGTCACGCAACGGGCAGGTAGGCGCTCCGACACCATACTCACTTGAGTACCGTACATGGAATTATCTGCGTAGGAAGAGAACATAAATCATATTAGAGGGGAAAGAAAAGTATGTTGACGGACAGTGATTCGTAATCCACTGGCAACGATTTAGATCCCCGCTAGCCCTGAATATGCATTTTACTTTTTTATGCTTCTTCGTCTCAAAGTAAAGAAAAAAATGTGACGCTGCCTTGTCGCCGAGTCTAAAAGTAAAGAAGGAAAAAAAACGTGATGCAGCGTTATCGCCAAGATCGGGAAGTCAGCAACCCAAAATGATACAAGAGTCATATTGGACCTATAAGCATAAAACAAATCTGTCTGGAGCCACGTAAAAGTCTGAATCCTTATATAAGCCTTATAAATGAATTTAATATTTATTCTACACCTTTTCAGCATTGGAAAACGTCAAGAACATTTGTTTCATATTTTCTCTCCGCAAAAAACATGGTAGAACAAAAAAATCAATATTTCCCCCCCGATCTTTTTCCATTTTCACACATTTTTGAAAATGCTCCAGGGAGCCACTAGAGCGGCGCTAAAGAGCCAAATACAGCCGCAGGTTGCCGACCCCTGACTCAGATGGAGGCAAACAAAGTAATATAAAACAAACGCAACGTAAAAACAATGTCAATGAGCATTAATGCAACACGAAACGGAACCTGGGAGGTTGTCACATTTACTGTTTTCAACTTTTTCACCGCTGATTGGAAAATGAGTAACCTGGCGTTGTTGTTTTTTTTTGCGCTGTTTTGCCGGGCGGGCGCAGCATGGAGCGCTTTAACCTGACGGCCGAGGCGGGGAAGTCTCTGCAGTACCTGATCCAGGACGTGGAGCCGTTGTACAGGGAGTACAAGCCCCCGCCCAGGGACCTGATCCAGCTGCCCCGGTCGGTCCTCTACCTGCTGATGGCCGCCCTGGTGGTGGTGGCGGTGGCCTACGCCATAGTGGGACACCTCATCAAGGACCTGGTCCTGGACATCACGGGTAAGGCCGAGGCACCCACAGAGTCTCCTCCTGTCACTGTTGGACAGGGTGGACAGGCAGGGGGAAAAAAATTAACATCCTCATCACTGCCAACAACAAAAATGTGATTATAATGACACAGTACATTACAAAAGCTGTGTTTACACATAAAAAATGTGTAAAAAAAAAAAAAGAAAAAAAAAAGATATAAAATTAAAAAGTAATAACAAAATAACAACAACAACAATAATGATAATAATGTATGATACAAAATAATATAACATAAAAAATCATATGACATAAAAAGAAATAATATAATAATATATACTGTAACAGTTACAAAACCAAAGACTATTATTGAAGTAACCTCTGTACTGCTTTACCCATTACGCTGTGCCTGGATACCTCTACTTTGTCATTTGATTGCTTATATAAAAATTCAAATAAACACCTTTACAACACAATGTAACTCAGAGTCAATCACACTTCTGTTGAATCAACTTGTCCAGTCAGGGAGCAACACTGATTGATCATTTTAATTTGATCAAATCTAATCAAATTCAATTCAATTAAATTCAACTCAATTCAATTTTATGGAATTGAATTGAATTGAATCTAGTTTAATCTAATTTAATTTAATTTAATTTAATTTAATTTAATTTAGTTAAATTTTTAGTGTTTTTTTCTTAGCAGTAAATATCCACGAAGCATTTCCTGATGCTTTTTGACGGTTTTCTGAAGAAGGTCAATGTTGTATAATGTAAAATAACAACACAAGTATTCAGTTGTATGGAAATAATTCCCATCAACCACCTGAGCGGGCAGGGAGGACACTGGCATCTTCCCGGGGTCAGAGGAGGCACATGGATTGCCGGGCTCAGACCTTTGACCTCTGCGCTAAGCTCTCTGTCTACATACACACAGACGTCCTATTGGCTAAGCAGGAGAAACAACAGCTGCTCTGGTTTTATTTAATTAGGAGCAGGAAGAAAGGTCTTAATGCAGCCGTCACCTTGCCGTCTTAATGCAGCCGTCCTGTCGTCTCTGTCCCTCAGACTGCCTGCTGGGACCTCTGGATGAAGACCTGAAGAAAGACGGACATGTGGACGGGCTGAGCCCGCTGCCATCGGCCCACCCTCACCCCTCCAACAACGCCTTCCACGTGTGGGACCAGGACGACATCGTGATCCCTTTGTCCCCTCCAGACGACAGCCCGGCCTCCAGCCCTCTCATGTCCGTCATCCCTTACATCCCCTCCTCCTTCTTCCCGTCCGCCCACAGCTCGGGGAGCCCCACGTACACGCAGACAATCCCACAGGACAGCGACGCCTAAGGAATCGGATTGGAAGTTATTGTGGGACTTATTGTCTCCTCTTACTCTCTCGCTTACACCTGCTCGGCACTTTTCCACCAAGGCCCTTTGCTTCAAGCTGATTTAGAATCTGAAAACCTCCAACAAAAAGTGACTCTTTCCTCGCACAATTGCTGTTTGTGATCTTTAACACCTACAAACTCTCAGTTTGATGGATTATCACCTTCACGTTGGAATAAATTGACGAAGCACAGACTCCTGGAGGATCGTTTTGATTCTGCCCCACGTCTCTCTAAACTACACAGGATACAAACAAAACATTGTCTTACTGTCATACAGTTTGTTGTCATTTCAAGTAGTCATTGCAAGCCTGAATGTTGATTGGCATGCAGTCATTTGGAGTGTAAGAGTATGCAAACATCACTGTCACACACACCATTCATTTGGTCTCCAAACCTCTCGCAGAGGAACCGAGTGTTCCTCGTCTCGCTCCATCTGCAAAGCGGTGCGCCTGCCATGATGGAGCCATGGAGATTAGGCAGAGACGATTAGCGTGGCAGCTTAGCCTATAATTTAATGCCCCTTTATTACTTTAGGGCTGTGGAATTACAGGACGGGACACCACCAGATCATTGTGTGGGCTGAGGGAAGGAACTTGACCATGGAGCTCCACTGGAGGCTACATCTATGAGGACCATGAGACAGTCCACAGCCGTTCTACGATGCTAAAATTGCACACTTACCAGGGTCTGGAAATTGAAAATGACAGAATTGGACATGGTCAACTTCTTTCTTCTTGTAGCTCACAACTGGGCAAACTACGGCCCGCGGGCCACATCCGGCCCTGTGTATGCCCCTGTCTGGCCCGCGTGAGGCCAATCATAAATAACATCAATTAAACAAACATTCTGATTATCAGCACCAGCATTTCAAAATATTTAATTTAGAGCATTTTACAATGGAATAAAGTTAGTGGCCGTCTGACACAATTCAGGTTTCTCATATGGCCCCTGGTGAAAATTAATTGCCCACCCCTGTTCTAGCTGGTAGTTGAGACAACTCACAATTTGCTCAGCCTGGAGTAAGACAGTTGGTGGCCAAGCAGCGAGGTAGAGACATTTGTGCACGTGTACACAGAGACACCCAGGGACAGACACAGAAACACCCTCACAGACACAGAACATTCCTCTGGCGGCTTGGTGGCTACATCTGCTATCTACTGTATTTGTGTCGTGAAAACGTTTGTTTTCCTATAAATTGAACTCAATTTGTTGCATTCACCATTTCTTGCCCTCTTGCCCCCTGTGTGACATTAATTCTCATCATTGATTAAGGCAATGTGAAGAGAAGGAATAGTGAAGTAACTTAAAATCAGATGCAAAGCTCTTCACCTCATTCTCTCAAGTCACCTTGGCCTCTGCCCATCTTCGTCATCATCATCTGATCAGAAGAAGACCGGATGGCAGCGCCCCCGTCGCCATCGGTGTGTAACTCGTCCTGATTGGATCAGGGCGACGCTAAAAAAGCAGTGGAATACGGTTAATGTGGGTCGGGTCAATGTCAATCTGCTCTCATCCACTTTAATCCTCCCTTGTCACGCCTGCTGCCTGACAGACACCGCGGTGGACTCGTCTCTCTCTGTCTCTCCGTCCAACATCAGTGTGTCCGTGCTTCAATAAAAACATCTCGTGGGACGGCTAGGAGTGTTTTTGACTGAGTGAGCCTGTTGCGATATGAGAAAACAAAAACAAAACTACCAAAACAGACCTTAAAACAGGACAGAAGAAGGTGATGCTTGTGAAATTTATTAACCGAAATTGTTTTGGTCCTTGGACAGACTGTTACAGCATTTGTTGGTACAGGCAGACGGAGCAGCGAGCGATGACAGATGCTGCCGAAACACAAACAAAATAAACTCATGGCAAGGCAGAGTTTGAGGTGCACATCTGATTGAATCGGGATCCGTATGCAGAACAGGAGAAAATAAAGACAAGTCAAGCGGCAGTGGAGGCTCACAGGAGGGACCCAGGTGTTTTTTTTTTTCTAATCTTCCCTCGCCTCCCTGTAAATTGGTGCTTGACGTGCATTTCACCAACCAAAAACTATGCAAAGGTGCATATTTTGACCAGGACGAAACTATTTCCACTGACGTCACCACGGGAGAAAGCGTTCCCTTTATCGCTTTAGCCTGAATTAGTTGTCACTGTAGACACAGAGAAAATGAAGCTTTGCTCAAACACACAAAATTCCTCTTTTCAACTGCACAAGTTAAATTTATTTAATTTACTAAAAACATCTTTCGAATGATTGAGAATGGCGGATCATTGGCTAATCTGTGCTGCTCTTCCTAGGACAGCGTGGGGACGTCCACGGACCCGGCGGGAGACGAGCCAGCCATGATTTAAGACGTCCCGTCAATGGTGACGCAGGCCATTTGAAGTGGGACCCAGGCGGCTGAAGTTATAGGCGTGGGTTTCAAAATAAAAGGCTTCTGTCCACCCACAACAGGTCAAAGTAGGAAAACGTTGAACAAACAAAGTCATCCGCTGTGACTATGAAGATCCTCCCAAACGGGAAGACACCAAGAACGCGACGGGAAGTGATGAAATGGGCCACTCGCCCATTCGACACACCACCGGTCTGAACGCAAACAAACCGCAACAACCCTTTTGACCTCGGCGGCGTCTGGCTCGTGCCGCCCGTGGTGGACAAGCAGCGCTATCCTGAGGTCTGCTCTGAGGACGAGTCCAACTCTTCGGCTGGGCGATGGGTGTGCGGGGCGGCGACTCCTTCAGCGGCCGCGGCAGATACAAGCCATTGTAAAAGCCCGGCAGGATGGCAGGAGGGGTCTGCTTCGCGGTCAGTTTCCCCCCGAAAAAAAGGGGCTCCTGAGCTTCACACACACACATACACACACACTCCCTCCCCTCTGCTCAACCGAGGACCTCCGCAACTGAACGACTCACCATCTCGGTAAAACGCAAAAACTCAAGGAGGGCGACGTGCCCTCCTCACGCTCAACAACATCGGCGATGAGGGACATCTTTATTCACGCAGCGCCCGCCTAGCCTGCTGCAAGGTTAACCCACAAGAACTAACAAACAAAACCTTGGGCAGGAGAATGGCGACTGCGAGAATGAAGCCGTGAAGGCCACGTCCTCAAACGCGTGGTGGAGGAAAGTAAAACGCTGATCTGAATATACGTCGTGATCGTCCGATCTGGGCTCACGCCGTGCATAAAGTCTGTTATGCACAAAGCGCATATTTTGCACCACCGGACCGAGTGAGAGCCACACACAAGACAAATCAGAGTAAAAACAACGGCGTTGGCCCCCCGCTGGCTTCGGAGGGACCACCTGGCGACCACACCGGCGACTCTCAAGACATTCATTTGTGAACCCCCGGTTCTGGGAACGAGGTCCGTCAGAGCACCGACTACCTCAAATAAGGTCGAATTGAACAAAAGGTGCCGAGTCACTCGCCTAAAATCGAGCCGCCTGTCCGAACCACTGCGCCGTTTGATTGCATTTGGACTCAGGTCCTCCAGAAATATCAGCACAATGAACAAAAACACTGGCCGGAAGCCACTTCGTGAGACTACGGACGAGAAAAGCCTCGGACGGAGGCTGCGAATATGCCCAAGAGAAGATGAAAGAATGGAGCGGGCCACCTGAAACGTCAAGAACTCCAAAACATCTCATGAGGTGAAGTCGCGACTGAGCCTTCAGCCTCCTGCATCCACGCCGCAACGGGTAAAACAGAGACTGCTGCGGTGTGGACGTGTTAATATTATCGATTTCAAACCTCGTCTTTCCACAATACTAGAAATTCTGTTGAACAAATGAGATGGAGGTTGAGCCTATCGCCTACTGTTCTCGTTCTGTGCACGGTGACAACTAATTCGCTTTTCTCCACACATCAGGCCTCTAAACGGGTACCAAACGTACACTTCATCTTCCCTTCTTTGCATACGGATTCCTCCGATTTGGGGGCAAAACAAAGAGCACTTGCAGAATATCTGCAAGAGGAAAACAGTATCATGACGAAGACAATCAGAGGGACTCGCTGATGAAAGGAGAGCAAAATGGCTGACAAGTAATGTAAGAGTGAGGGGGAGGGGCAACAGTCTGCCAGGAAAAGAAAAGAGGTGAAAGAGGTGATGTCACTCTTCAGGACCACTGTTGGACATGGAGCCAATTAACTCTTTGCGTTAGAGTTGGTGTGTGAGTGTGTGTGTGTGTGTGTGTGTGTATGTGTGTGTAAGAGAGACCAACATCTGATACTTCAGAGTGATGTTGGCAGCGGTTGTGTTGCTGAGAGGCGTTCAGGGCGCCACTGTGAATGCAAAGTTGGCGGCCAGCTTGATTTTGCTGCGCGTGGCTCTGCGGCTGGGGCTGTCGGCCGTCTTTGTCTCGGGAGGGGCGGGAGGTTTGGCCGGGGCGGAGCTCTCGGTGGGCGGGTCCATGGCTGCATGTGCCGGCTTGTCGAGCGCTGAAAAAGACGTACAAGGCTAAACAAACCCTGAATGGAAGCACCAACAAGCTGGATTGTCAGGATGTTCACACAATGAGAGAGTGAACTGTCCCAGGGAGGAGCTCAGCCGACCTGTGGGTGGCGGCGTTCTGTCTTCGAAGCGGATCAGGTCGTGCTGGAGGAGCACCGGGTCTGGGTGGAGCTGGGGTGATGGCAGACAGGATGGGACCGGACCGCACAGCAGGTCCACGGGGGACGCCAGACGCAGCAGCTCAGAGTCTGTAGCACCACCAAACACACCCATGAGCTTTTGCGTCGCTGTGCTTAAATTCTCCACAAAACTAAATTATTTCTCATTCCATTGTGCATTATTTAAAGGTCTACCTGGACTGTGTGGCTCTGACTTTGCACTGCTGGACTGGCGTGTGTTCTCCTCTGGCTGTGGGCTGCTGGAGGCTGGAGAGTTTGTCCGTGCTGCGTGAAGTTGTGGACACAGAGACACACACAACTACTATGATCTCAGGATTCACTTGGACAGAAGCTCAGGCAAATCCAACCCCTCCACCATACAGAGGTACTAAAGGCTACTGTCGAGTGACGACGTATTCGTCTTAGTTACAGTCCGACACAGGTCAAACATCACTAACAAATGAGAAGTAGCTTGATTTTCTCAGGAGAACTTAAAGAGCAAATCATCACATTTACCTTTCATATCGTTCTTTAAAACGATAATCCTCTTGTGACCATGCCCCTTGATCCACACCACCTGAAGATCGAGCAGAAACACGAGGGCCATCAAACACATATATCTAGACACAATACTGCCAAAAAAAGGAGAAAAAAGTTGATTTTTTGTTGAAAAAAGGTTGGGAAAAAAAAAGAAGTTGAATTCTATTAAGTTTGTACACCCATTGGCTTACTGGTACCCACAATATGGCAAGCCAGAAAACTGAAAAAGAGGCAACCTACAGAAGATCTCAATTAAAACAAATCACTGAATATATTTTGAATACATAACAGCTGAATAGCTTCTCAATTAAGTCAAAATAATGCCAATCTGTAACGGGTATTACTGCAAAATGTCATCAACCGCCTCCTTTGCGATGTTTTGCGGTAGCTCTCACCTGTGGGATGGCACCCAGGAGCTCGTCGTTGCTGGAGTAGCCGTAGTTGCGCGAGTCCAGGCTGCTGCCGGTGAATTTGTTGTACGCCCCGAGGAACTCGGTCAGGAAGATTTGGTTGTAGTGGTACGTGTGGAGCAGGGCGCGGACGTTGCGGGCGAACTGGTAAAGCTTGGTCAGCCTGACCCAGTCCTCCGCCTGACCGCCGGCACTGTCGGCGAGTTGTTGGGTTTGATTCGGGTCGCCTTCGTCAAAGTGCAACTGCACAAGGGGTGAGAAGAGGAACTGGTTTATACCCCCGAAAAAACTATGCTAGGTGTGAAACTGAGAAACAAACTGAGAAATCTTCCCATAAGGAGGCAGCGAGAAGAAAAATAAATAAATCCCACCTCAACAAGGTAGGGTAGACTCTTGAGTAGCTCGCTGAGGGAGAGGAAGCCGTATTCGCAGGGGTTGAGCTCGGTGCCGTGAACCAGCCGGTAGTGGCGACTCAGCTCGTCCACCTTCACTCCTCTGGCGATCTGCTCCTCCCCCTGGGACATGAGCAGGGCCAGCAGCTGAGTGGTCAGCGAGCGCAGGGACTTCCTGTTGATGAGCTGCACTTCCCGTCCCTGTGAGCCGTTCACCACCTTTTCAAAAAGAAATAAATCATCACTATTATAATAATAACATGTACCTCCATAACGGATCTCTGTACCATTAAGTGCAGATATATAGCAGATTTTCAGATTAAAAGCAAGGCATGTTTCTGTTGTCATAGCGTTGTGCTGATGCTGTACTGCTGATTTGTGGATTTGTGGGCACAGTTTGAAAACTAAAAAAAAAAATAAAATAAATAAAATAGAAAAATAAAAATAAGATAAAATAAAACAAAATAAAACAAAATGAAACAAAACAAAATGAAACAAAACAAAACAAAACAAAACAAAACAAAATAAAACAAAACAAAACAAAATAAAATAAAATAAAATAAAATAAAATAAAATAAAATAAAATAAAATAAAATAAAATAGAATAAAATAAAATAAAACAAAATAAAATAA
>OMPJ01035503.1:0-13120 GCA_900312935.1 Carapus acus | reverse complement strand
GGCTGGGAGTGAGTGAGAGGGTGAGCAGGCTCCATCTCTCTCTCTCCCTCTCACTCTCTCTGTCCAGGCTGCACACATGAGCAGGGGGAGTTAAGTTTGGATCCTCTAACTTCTCCACAACCTCAAGATGACTTCTCGGTAAACATACGCTCACACACACACACACACACCTTCATTTCTCATCCATCACGGCCTCCTCACCTTGCACCTCTCCTGTCTCCACACAGCGTTCCTCCGTGGTCTTTTGGATTACTCCTTCTTCACCTCGCCTGGTTCCTCTGCTGCCGTCGCTGCTCTGCCTATCAGCTGCTGGACGGTAGGAGAACTTTCCGCTCGTCTCTCCTGTGCCTGGCAGAGATATTTCTGCTGCCTTTTAATTTTTTGTGTGTGTGTGTGTATGCTGACGATGAATGGGGAAACTGTTCCTCTCAGACAGATTTAACTCTGAAAGCAACCAGACCTCAGCAGAGCACCTGAGGAGGAACCTCTGTGGCACATTTGTCTCATCATGCTCAAGTTTCTTGGATTAACTTGTTTGATAGCTAGAGTTCTTAGGGGGATGTTGTTCTCATTCAGAAGAAATGTTATTTGTGAAATGTTTGAATTGATGAAATCCTGATGAAGTATTGTGTTGACACATGTTTGTCGTGCAAACGTAATTACCAAAGCAGTTGTAAAAAGATGTAGCACAAACAGAAATCTTATTTTGGCCAAATGCAACCCAAATAAACTCCAGTCAACTTGAAACCATCAAGAGCACCAGATGATGATAGCGGTAGCAGTAGCACTGTTGCGCAGCCCCAAGAGTGATTACGGTAATCCCACAGTTGCTCCGCCGAGACTCTCGAGGAAGTCGGTCTCTCCAAAAAAGCGGCGCGTTTATTTATTTATTTATTTTAAACAGGTCGTAAACGTGTCGTGCTGCATGAGTGCGAAAAACGCACAGGCGTGTGAGTGAAGCGTGCTGAGCGTCTTCACCGGCGGGAGAGCAGAGTGACCAGCAGTCACCGTGGGGTCATGCCTCCATCACAGCCAGGGACCGTGATCAAAGCGCAGCTCCAACCATTTTTCCTCCCTTTTTCTTTTTTTTTTTTCGGAGTGTGTTTTTGCTGGCACACGAGTATTACAGTGCGAAAGGGGCTGTCAGCAAATAACCGGAGGTGATTCGCCGCTGAAGTCGTAAACTGTGCGAGATGCGTTTTGTGCTGACTGGGTCTCTGACTGCTTTTGCAGGTTTAAAGAGTTTTTTCCGTGATGGGAAATCGTGATCAGTTGGTCGATTGGGACTCGTCAACATGTTCCCAATTAGTGCTGAGGGAAGCGCATCGCTTTTCCACCGCAAGTGGAAACATTTCAGAAACCTCACAAAGTGCACATTCACCGATAATCATCAGCGCCACGTAATTAGAGTAGTAAAGATGATGCAAGTCTGAGGCTACTGATTGTGTGTGTGCGTGTGTCATGGATGAAGGTCAATGTCTTGAAAGTCTAATTACATAGTTTCTTTTCATTACTCTCCCCCCTGGCCTTCGGTCAAGACATTTCTCATCTCTTTGGTGTGCTGGAATCCAGACTGGCATTGGCATTTGTGTGTGTGTGTCGTGTGTGTATGTCCATGCGTGCCTGTTGACATATCACGCAGACATGCGCCTCCTCTGTGTATATATGTGCGCGCAAGCCTTGGTGGATATCTTGACCTGAGATCACCCGCAAGACCCTCCATGTCACAAAAGCAGCTTTGTTTGGGGCGAGGAGAGGGGGGCGGCTCTGTAATTACGGGGGTACGCGGGGCTGATGTGACCTCGACGAACTTCATCATCGCGGCCCGAAAGTCAAGTCGAGGCCAAAGCCGCTAAAACCTCGGCAGCTTGGCCACAGAGTCGTTGTGGGACATCAACATCCCACAACAAATGAGGTGTAAACCAGTGCGATTACGAGATACACGAGTGTGCATTTGTGTGTTTGGGTGAACGAGTGGTTTCAGCGCGGAGTGTCCCCAGCTGCAGACAGCGCAGGCTTCACCGGCAGCCCGTTTGTGTCTCTGCCATATTCATACGCTCAGCTATGATTCACTCTTTCAAGGGAGGACAAATCTGGACGACTGCGTGCGCGTGTGTGTGTGCCGCGTGTAAGTGTGAGTGTGTGTGTATGCGTGCGTGTGTGCGTGCGTGCGCATTTCTCCTCTGCTCCTGCCAGAGGGTGCACCAGGGACAAATATTTCCAGGCTGTTGTACACTGTAAATATTCTGGAAAACAGAGCTGTTGCCGTGGCGACATCCACATTGCTGCGCTCGCCGGCTGCGACGAAGCCGAGTTTATTCATTTCCTCGAAGTGATGCGTGGTGTAGGTCGTCACCTTTGACCTTTGATGTCTGACTCATGCATATGGGCTGTGAATGGTAAAAAAAAAACACTTTTTCCAAATGAGTCGCTCTGTGCCAAACCAACTTATCATATGAATTGCTCACAACCTTCACACACACAAACACACACGCACACTGCCCAGTCTTCCATCTGTTAGACACATGGTAATTATTTGTGATTTACAATTTTTTAATTATGATGCTAGAGCAAATAGTTGGCCATTACCAAGGAGGAGGATGATGATGGTGATGATGATCACGACGTTGATAGCGGCGGCAATAATGATGTTGTTATGATGGGAGCCTTAGAGAATGCAGCATGATGAAAAAGATGCTGATAGTTGGGATAATGATGCTGATGTTGAAAAGTGATGTTTACGCCGTGTGAGCTCAGGGATTTACGCAGTGCCAGTGAGTGATAAATGATCATTTTACATCAGAGTATAAATCAGGGTAATTCAGGACATCTTTGGATGCGCACCACAGAACCTGAAACCTGTTGAATGAACATAAAGTACCAGAGGACCAATATTTTCCTCTGCGTTAGTGCTCTCTTGCCAGGGCAGAGAGGGAAAATGACATTTAATTTTTCCCTAAGCATTCTCATGGCTCTCAAGAATGACTGACTTTGTGCTTTGGCTGTCTTTTTATGAAAGAGAGAAGTGTCCGAGTGACACATCGGAGTCACGAAGGCGGTCACTGACCCACTGTTGATATTCCCACCGCTGCTTTCATAAATCTTGGTCGCCCAAAGTTGCATTAGCTTTAGCTTTAGCCTCATTGTGTTAGAGAAGTGGCTCTCCCGTTGTATAGATATTTGTAGAATATTCTCCTCCAGTTCCGCAGAGGCTCTTTGGATGAACCCTTATAGAGCTGTGTTGTTACTTCTTGTCCATTACCAAGACTAAAGTTATGCCAGTTATGTCCCCCACAATATACAGGCCGATATCCTGGATAAGCTATAATTACGCCAGCACTGGTAATATATACTTTCCCCCTTTGCCATACTCCTCTCATCTTCCCAATCTCATGGCTGAACACAGATCATGCCATAGGACAACAACATCACAATTGAAGGTCAAATATCCGCATATGTGTATCTGTTCTGTTTTAACACAAAAATCTATCAATTCTCATCCCTACACAGCTCAAATCATGAACGCAGGGCAGAATGTTAGGTCCCTAATCCCCCCCCCAAGCTTTGCTGTGGCTTAGTTTGCTATGCGTTGTTTGAAACATAGAATTATTACTAATTCTAGGCTCTGTAAACCATGATTTCAGCCCGACGACAAAGGCGTGAGCCCCGACCACAGACTGAATGCACCGTTCACACATGTCACCTTTGTTGAGGCAGAGACCAGTGCAGACACTAGATAGGTCAGCCCCAGATGGAAACACATGTTTTCCTGTGTTGGCGAGCAGAAGCACTAATGTGAGAGGATGATGATGGTTTGTGAGAGAGGCGTGTGAATCTCCTTGTGCACCATAAATCATCAAACTTCATCTTGGCTTGGTGGAACCTTGTTTTGGCTGAGGACTGTTTTTAGGTCATCTGGACCACAGCCCCTCTCAGAATTAGATGTCAGGATTTGATTAAAATTGTAACTTAAGTTCCAGCGCAGTGAAATCCTCAACTGCTAAACAATGATTTTCGGAATGACAGAGAATGCATAGCATCTGTGCGTGTGTGCAACTGTGTGTATGACATCCTGCCAAATTCACGCTAGAGCTTTAATCAGCCTTCGGGTGGGGCAATGTTCTGTCTCCAAAATGTGGTTGGGAAGAGCATCGCTTGAGGTTTGAGGTCTCTAAATATTGGGGCAATCAAAGATCAACACAATGAGTTCTCACTAAAATGACTAAAACTAAAATCTGGATTTTGTTGTTCTTTTATCTGTTTATGTTCTGGTCCAAAAAAAAAGAGGATGGGTCAGATGCTGCCTCCCCCTCAACAAATAAGACTGCTAAAAATAGCAAATGTAATGCATAATGCATCAAGTCGTAGACTCGGCCCATAGATTCACTCACAGAGCTCCACATTGAATTGATAATTTTTATGTGATTCTACCATTTGTTTTCTGACTGTTGAGGCCAGCAGACTGATCAGCGAGTCTGCTCACAATTCCAATAATGAAGGAGCTGCATTATGATTCATGTCGTCCCCCTGGTTTTTCCTGTGTGCGTGTCTCCCCTCAGTGATTCTGGCTGCTGTTTATGGAACAGCTGTTCTATTAGATGTGAGATTATTGTAAATTACAGTTTATGTTGGTGTTGCTAATTAATTTGCATCCTTGGAAAAAGCCCGAATGGGCAAAGGAAACAAACTGAGTGCCAAACAAACAGCAGTGGCGGAAGAACGAGGGGTAGTTGCTATCCTGGTTTGTCGGTTTGGCGCAAAACTTTGAGCTTGGTTTTCCATTTTTGTTGCCAAAATGGGATGTGACACAATCGTCATTGAGTGTTCCAGCTCAGTATTTCGCAGTAAGAAATATGCAGCCAGTTACAAGTAGTACTTTATCTTCTGGCTGTTGCCGTTGAAAGACTTTCACCAGCAATCAGGAGGAAAACAAACAAACAGACTAATCCCATAACAACAGGGAAAGTAGCATCATGTCACCACCGGAGGACAAGTGGGTTGAATGTACCAATGGCAATTGATCTGGGAAAGGCTCCACCTCACGTCTGCCAGTATTATCTGCAAATAATCTAAAACAAGCACGAGAACCCGAACGAGTGTTTCATCCTGCAGAGTAAACAGGAAGGGCTAATTTTGTCCCTTTTCAAAACAAGCCTTTATTTCTGGCGGTGGGTACAGTGTGAGAGTTTCAGACGGTTCGAACCTTCAAACCGCAAAGCCGGGACAAACACCGGATGTTAAATACGGGGATGTTTGTGTGTGGGAGGTCCGAGTGTCATTTTGACCTCAACAGTTTACACCTTTTGTCTTTGTCTTTCTCTCGTGTTTAATTTTCACATCACACAGTCTGATAAACAGTCTAATACTCGGATCTCTTTGAGCTGGTTTTAATCACGTTCACGCCTAATTCCTGTGAGTATGTACCCATTCTTTAAAGTGTCCTCTGAACATCAGCCGTTACCCATTGAAATCGTAACTCGAGCCATCAAAGCGTGGCTCTGCCACATCAGTGCCAACTGCTTTGATGTGGTGGACTGTTTTCTTCCGTTGGCCTCGGTTTTAATCTCGAGTATGTGTGGATCAAACAGAACAATGCTTTGACTCCTTTTCTGCTGCTTTTTATTTTGGGAGCAGCAGCGAAAAGCTGTCCCACACCAGGTCAGCACAGCCACGTTGCTCCAGTAATGATTATGTCAGTAGATACGTTTTAAAATGTGCAGCCAAGCTTCTGGTAACAAGATCTAATCAAATATTCCGATGCGCAATCTGAATGTGATGGTATTGATTCTCTCTCCTCGATCTATAGGCCCTTGTGTTGATTTTGGGCGCTCGCAGGAGTTTCAAGGTTCACGTTACACCGCACTGAACCAGGGATGAGCTGGATGTCTTCCATGTTTAAAGCAAAGGAGCAAAGGAGTGGAATATCGTAAAGCAAAAACTTGTTTATAGTTTTAAAGGGCATGTGTGTGATACCCAGAGTGCCAGAGGAGTGTGTGATAAAATACCATGCAGTGTTGTACTGCGGGGTTGTCACTGGAAAGGCTAAGGACTGCATGAAAACTCAACTTTACGATAAGCAAAGTGATCTGGATTAGCCTGTTTATTTTTCTTGGACTGATTAACTTCCTGAGTTGGCACCAAAGAGGCCCGGTGGCTGAATGGATGGGATTTAGAACAGTCTGGAAAAGGTCCATCACAGCGGAAAGATGGTAGGAAACTAGCAGGTGTGTATTCAGCTGCAAAGTTGAGGCAGCAGTGGGACGGGAAACGAATTGTCTGAGCGGCGTAGGAGTGAGACAAAAAGGGCTCAAATGTAAACAGGTCAGATAAACAGGAGAAATGATTGAGAATTGAGGAAGCTTCATGGCTCCCTGGGAAAAGGCACCGTTCGCCAGTAGGTGAGCAGGTAGAACAGGGACTGGTTCCTGTCCAGAGTTATAAGAATCCTTCCTGCACCATTCTGCTGCAGAATATTAATGACTAATCCATTATCAATATGTGCAGACTGGAGGCCAGGCTAGCTGTTGTTCCAGGTCACAGATCAGACATGCAAGGATGTCAACTCAACCTTGAACCTTGACATCCGCTTGAGCGACCTGTCTCCAGTCCGCTCAAGGACGGCTTTGGTTCCAGCAGCAAAGCAAGAAAACAAAGACTTCAAAGAAGCGCATCACCCTTGACCTTTTCATCACGCAACCCTCAGTGTGCACACAACGAACCTCCACCACCTTCCCACTTTGCACACACACACACACACACATACACACAAAGAGATGACACCTCCCCCCGCTGTCTCAAAGGCCTCCATTTTGCAGGAGCCGATTAAAGTCTTCAAAAGACAGAAAGGGCCACGAAATACTGACGAGCACATGGGGCGATGAGCTACGCCGCTAACTGGCAGGTGGTGTGTGTGTGTGTTTGTGCATGCGTGTGTGCCTGCGTGTGTGCAAGCACACACAGCTGGTTTGCAGCTGTGTTGTTTTTTAGAATGTGACAGCGTGCTGTCATGTCTCTTCCTGACTGTCCCACCACAAATTTAAGTGATGGTTTGGTGTCAATTGTCAATTTGCCCTTGTGGTTCATCACCAGTATCTCATAAACATCAACAATCAGTTTTCTTTCCCTCCATCACATTCTCCGTGTCTTCGCACGTCCCTGTCTCAGTCTCCATCTCTGTTTAGCTCTCTCTCTCAAAGCTGTCCAGCCTGTGTCTACAGTACCTACTTATATCTTTATTGTTCCTTTATGCGGAGGGGAATGTTTTTTCCAGGCCTTAAATGACAACAAAGCTGGTTTGTCACATAATTATGTGTAAAGTGAGCATAGTCTCCGTTGTTACACAGTCAAAACAAAACTTAATGCTAGAGTTGAAAAATGGGAATCTCCCTTCAGACTCATATATCTCCATCCTGGAAGCTGAAAGGTGATAGAAGGTCTGGGTGTGTCACACTCTGTTGGATCTCCTTGTTAAAGTGAAGTTTAACACCTTATCCAACCACAAATCACTTCAGTTGCCCAATTGGCCCGCAAGAGTGACACATGACCACCTCAGAACTTATAATCTGAGTCAAGCAGTTGTGTGTTTTGTCACTGTTGTCAGTCTGTCACTAGGCGGTCAAGACAAGACTTCTCAAAGTGGCTCTCAGTCTCCCAAACCTTTCAGCAGCCAGAGCGTAGAGAAAACAGATCTGTTTCCCAACAGCTGCCATCATCCGAGCAAAGGTCACCTTTATTTTGGCACAGACTTGCATGAAAATGGCCTCTCCAACTCCAGCGCTTAGCCAGTTCATCAGCTTTCAGTCTATCAGCAACCTCAGAAATGGGTCTGGGGTTTTTGTACTTATGCTCTTGCATGCTAACGTAGAGAGCATTCAACTGTACAGAAAAGTTTGGTGTTGATGATGCACATGTAGTAAACATTTACGTGGTGACTCTCTCTGTGCAGTCCCTCCCCTCAAGTTCAGTTGCGTCTCTTTTTTTAATCAAGGTCTAGCTTTAAGAAGTGGTTTTAATGGAAAATTGTGGACAGAATGAGGGACTTAAACCACACATTTGGCAACTGAGCAGATGGAAATACAACAACTTGACAGCAATATGACAGTAAACACCGTCTGTGGTCGCTCATATTGTCTGAGCTGAGCTGCTTTTCTCTCACTGTTACCTCCAGTAAGATGTTTTTGCGTTTGATCAGAAATACTAAATCATCCGACTCCTCTCAACACAAACCCGTCTGTTCCCGTTTACAGCCTCTCATCAGCAGGATAGCTATAACAAATCTGGCGAGGTAGACAAAGGAAAGTGATATCACGTGATGTTTTGGATGCCTGAGGAGGTTTCTGCCCGTTTGACGGCAATCCTGGATCTGCCAACCCTTCTCCTGGTAGCAGACACTAAGTCTCCTTCGCTGTTCTCCAAGAAAAGAACTATACCTTTCCCTCTTCGCTCGTCATAAATACGACTAAAATTCTCCAAGGATGGACTCTGACGCAGAAAAGGGATCATAAAACAAAGCTCATGTGTACTGTCTGATCCCAATAAAATTACCATAACATCTTTGTACTCCAAAAGAGATCTTTTCTCCACATTGTCCCTATAAACAGTAGTGCAAGTGATCCAAAAATATTTCCATCTTGAACACAATCCTGTTTGTGAAAAGGTTGCATTTGCTTTTTTTCCCTTAAAATCCTGGCCTTTTCACAAAATGTAAATTCGTTTAGTTTTTTTAGACTGTGCTGACTGCGTTCTTGCTTTGCTGAGTTCCTCGCTTGAATTGTAGGCATGCTTGAAGTTCAGCAAAATTTCCAGTTCCGTAAGGTCTGCTGCATTTTAATCTGAACCACAAACGAGAACAGACACTTGACTGAATGGAGCAGAGGGGAGAGGAAATGGCTAGTGGCAGAAAGATCCGGTGCATGATGGTGTGTCACATTGGCCTAAGGCTTTGGTGGACCACGGGTGGATATTTGGACCAGTCAGGTGATATCATCTGGACTCTGAGCTCACAGTGATCTTGGAGTTCAGGTTCTGGTGGCAAAGCTGTCCCTGCTTTCCCCATATTTCCCACTGTTTCTGAAAAAAGATATTGGGAGTTAACAAGACAAATTCCCTTCAAGTGTGGAATTGGCGAGGATCCGTGCTGAAATGGGTCTGTAAAATACTTTTTTTCTTTTTATGACAAGGCCCTGTGATCCCTTGGTGCTTGTAGGTAATATTTTCCATGGTGAAAGAGAGCTATGTCAGCAGATCATAGGAGCTGTATTGGAGAGAGGTTACCAAGGGAGAGAAAAGGTTGACAACCCAGAACAGGGTGGACTAGTAGTTCTAACTATGAAATGTGTCGTTTTGTCACCAGGCCAGCTAGAATCGTAGCAACTAGAATCTAGATTCACTGTCATAATCTTAGAAAATTCATATTTTTCAAATAGACATGTCATCACTCACAGCACAGCAGCTTTCACTTCCATATGACGAATGCGCAGCAGCTTGAAGGCTTTCCACTGAATGCTCCACTGGATGATGAAACCAACATGTAATGTTTTGGAACGAGAGGCGTGAAGATGGCAGTGTGATTATTATTAGTTTTGCTCTGGGCCTGTCAAACAGCTTGTACCATAGCACTGAGGCTCGAAGTGGACGGTCTTGTACCATTCCTCTGAGTTCCAATGGAGGTCGCCCCTAGTTCATGACGAGAACAGATTGTGGTTTCAGGGACTAGTTTCTTCCATGTTCAGTCAGCGTCAGTGGTCCACCACTACTTCAGTAGCTGCTATAGCTGTGTGGGAAATATGTGGTAACAAAAACAAGACCACATTGGCCTGGATTTAATATTAACCGAACAAGGAATGGTACACTCGGTACTCAGCGGGAAGGTCGGTGTGCTCTGCTACATGAAAGACTGATCAGCTTCAGAATTTCTTTCAACACTTGATGAATTGAGGGTTGTTGGATGGGTAGCAATAATTTCATGGACCATTTTAACTTTGCTGAACATGGTTATTAATTGAGTCAGTGCACCAATTCAGTCATATTGATGTGCAAAATAAACAATTTGAGACTGGAGCGTTGTGCTGTTGAGCTTGCACCCAGGTGTTGTCTTTAAATTGACCACAAACTGAGATTCGTCCTTTTAGTGGCTCATTACGGAGGGTTGCAAATGAGCCAAAAAGTGTGCCAAGCGAGCAAATGAAAACAGACAATGTTAACATCAACGTGTCCCAGAATCAAGTCAGTATAACCCAATAAGAATCCTGAGTCACGTATTTCCCAGCGGTTACGGCAGTGAGAGGGGCATCAGTCCCAGTCCTAGCCCAAATATGGACATTCACAGGTGTTTTGATTTTCCTGGCAACTGGAAGCAGACATGCTGAGCATTTGTTAGCAATTTGTACGTGTTATTGGTACAAAGCAGGATGGCTTCAACTAGTTTCTATAAAAGTCATATTTCTATACATGGACTTTACTATGGAGTGAAACAATCGGGGGCATGGCTTAAGTTGGAACAGGAGAACCACACCTGGAGATAGTTTGAGATGACTTCGGAGAGGAAGAAGCTGTCAAGTTGTTGTCATGCTGAAGTCTCCAACAGCCGTGGAGGGAGCAGTCAGGTCATCCATGGTACTTCAGAAGAAGTGTTTCTGTAGGTAAAAGTGCTGCGTGACAAATTCTATTGAACAGGTCATTTAATGACAAAGCTGACTAGACCAACTTTACATGGCACCTATCAGGCTCGATATATCCGTGGCTTTCTCTCAGTAATAACCCACAAATCTCCAGTCAGGATCGAAGGATGTGCAGAAAGGGGGTTTGCACGCTGAGCTCAGAGACTGGCTCAGAGGCTGAGCTCAGCACAGCGGGACTCACACTCTGCCGTCTGAAAACCTGCTCCATCTCTGTAAACTGCTCTCTCATTACCGCAGAACACCAAATTTTCATGCTTTGCTTTAATGGTCCAGATGTGAGAATGGAGGCCGGGTCAGATGTTTGCTGGTGTTTAGGATCAAAGCGGCCCTCGGCTTGCCAGCACGTACTTGTAGAGTGGCTTTATGGAGCTGACAGCTCTGTGTAAGCTCCCCTGTTTTAAGGGAACAGTGAAGAGCAGGAGAGGCCTTCTTCCAAATCTGGAAAGCTTTTACGCACCGTCACAAAAAATCACACACACACACGGGTCCATGCTGGTTCGATCGAGGCTTTGTTTACAAGTGGATTACGCTGCCTCGGCACTGAGGCTTTAAATCTAGCAGCTTGTTCTGTACCGCACTGGGAATATTCATTATGATTATACACATATTTACTGCTCAGTGTCTGGTTGCAAGCGTATTAATGTTTTGAATATGCTGACTGTGAGTTTTACGCCTGCTCCTGGGAGTTTTCAGGAAGATGATTTCAAATCTGATATGTACGATTTTGAACTGAAGCGTATTGTGGTGTCCACATCTGTTGTGGGCCTTGAAACACAGGAGATAGTAACAAATTCTTATTTTTTGTTTCCACGTAAGCAGTCCTGTCCCACTCTCTGTGGACGTGTGGACACGCTGGCAACACAGAGCACGGGAAGGCATCAGCGCGTCACAAGCTCCCGGCCCTGACTATGAAAACAGCGACAATGTTTCCACGTCGTGGAGCGGAGCGGCACACATGGAGGACAGACAGCAGGGCCCACAGCTGTGCAGATACTGCGCGGCACATTAATAACAAACTGCTCTGTGGGGAGTCTGCCCATGAGGCCATCTGTGTGTGGCAGCGTGTTAGCTGCGCGTGTGGGTGCGTTCGCTGATACTTTTTTTGGCGGGACGGTTGGTATTTGAAGCGGATAACGGATGGAGGAGGAGCCTCTCCCCAAACTTAGATTAACAGGCTGTGGAGGGAGGAGTGTTTATCTTTTCCCTACAGAAGGTTATCTTGATGCTTTTCTTTCCATCTTGCCGCTCGCTCCCTGTATCTCATCATCTCTGCGTCCTACCGCCGTCTTTCCTCGCTACGCATTCCTTCATTCCCTTTCCTTAGTCCTTTTCAGCCTGCTCGGCTCACTTTCCCTATCTCTCTCTCTCTGTTTTTTTTGGACAGTCGGTACTCTTAATCCTGCAGATTTACCTCAATTCTCATACTTGACAATGTTTGACGACGTGGGCCCACTGTCCTCCGCCCTGCCAGATCTTTAAAAGGCCTCCTAAATAAATGTCAGCCCTCCCTAAAAGGCTCTAGGCTCAGTCTTTTGCCCTGGAGCAGCAGCACCTATGGTGCGCCTCTGTGATGAGAGCATTTTCCACTTAAAATAACAAATCCAATGAGCCTGACCTGGCGTTGACCCGACAAATGATGTTAACTGCCTCACGGCCAACAGGGATGTTGTCAGAAACAGGGGGTCAAGGACAGGGGTCATTTCCTGGTCTTGCTCTGGGGACTTCGTTTTACCCTCATTAAGTGACGAAATGGACTAACTCATCTGACTAACTCATCTGCAAACATTGCGGATGACAGCAGGCGGCTGGGAGGCACAGCACGCTGGCACGTAATTAATCAGTGTGACCAATTATGTCATCTGTGGGGCAACGTCTCACTCTGTCACCATGATCAGTGATGGACGTCCATCATCGTTGGACGTCCATACCAGTACTGTATATTAGCCCTCGCATTAGCATCTTAGATAGCAAACAAGTTAACCAACTTAGCTTGAGTAGTTTAATTCACTGCTGCACAGGAGGTTTCTGAAATCTGAAAAATTTTGTCGTCCAAACTTTATTTCCTGTTTTCTCCACAGGTTTTTCTTGTACATACATATAAGGACATGGTGCTGTCAAATAACTATCCATCAATGCTGTAGTGTCCCCAGTCTGATCAGAAAGTAGCTAGGGGTGCATTTCTTCAGGCGCGCACCGGAAAAACCAACACCATTAAAGTGAATCGGCTTCAATTTACACACAGCGACCAAAACAGAGAGCAGCGACAGAGACTTTTAGCGAGCTGCTCCTCAGCGCAATTCAGGTCATTCAGGCTTGCGAAGACGTGGCCATCCGCCGGGCTCGTGGATGCAGCGGAAGATGAATGGACCGCACTGGGCTAGAGGCCCATTCTCTTCGAGACGCAGCGAACAAGTTGCACCGCAAAGCCAGCGCAGATGGAA
>OMPJ01035501.1:0-12716 GCA_900312935.1 Carapus acus | reverse complement strand
TTTGGCCAAGATGTTTCAGAAGTGGTGTCTGTGGCTGGGTGTGTCTAGGCCTGCACTCTGTGTATGTGTGTGTTTGCGTGTGTGTGTGTGTTTCGTTCTGTGGGAATAGTGATACCACATGAGAGTCCTTCATTGATCCCCTCTCCTCATTATTCGTGGCTCCATTGGCAGGCTGCTGCTTTAGGGCCTCGATGCCTTGCTGAAGGGGACTCTGACATCACTCTAAGCATTTGGTGGGCAAACTACGGCCCGTGGGCCACATCAGGCCCGATGGTCTTCTTGATCTGGCCCACCAAAGATGGGAACAGACTTCACAATTTTGACTGCATTAAAAACAAATAACAAAACTGCAACAACTAAACTAACACCAGGCTTTGACGCGCTGCCAAGGATGGATGAACAACAAAACTGGTCCTCTTAAAAGATAGATGTTAAATGATACATGTCATACTCTAATGCTTTTTTTCAGTTTCTGTTTGACATATCTGCACCTTTTGCTGACATGGCCTGTCTCTCAAAATCTAACCGTCAGTTTGGCCACTGAGCCTAGATCTTTAACCGAGCCCTGATCTAGGTGGAGCCTGGAATTGAACCAGCACCCCCCCAGATGTCTAGGTTCTCCTCTCAATCATTGGCCAGCGTGATTCTGGACTATTTACTTATCTGCCACACAGCGAGAAGCCTCCGGGCCTCGCATGGCTTCCTCCATTATGTGCGATGTTCAGAAGAAACCTTTGGCTTTTTAATCTCTCTCTCTCTCTCTCTCGCGTGTTTCCCCCCATCACTCGCAAACCTCTCGTCTCGCTCGGCCGGCCGAGAGCCGAGCGCACGCCCGCGCTGAGCCGAACCCCGGGGGGAGTGTCTCGCCCCCGCCGCCGCAAGCATAGATCGGGCGACTTGATACAGTTTGTCCGTCATCCACCGGGCGACAGCGCGTTTCAAAGCCTCCGTCAATATGTTCGGCATTGTGCTGAGCTGGGTACGGACCCGCCTGACATTCACCGCGTCGGATTAGCAGCTGTAGCCGTGACATTTACCGATATCTGACACAGGCAGGAGCAGCAGTAGCGGTTTGTGGCGGCTACAGCTCGGTGGGAAGTCGCACATAACGCTTTAAAGCAGGAACGGGCAAACATCTGGGCTCAGGGGCCACATTGACTTTTAAATTTTGACAGACGGGCTGTATCGGCAAAAGGAGCAAACATATCAAACAGAAACTGAAAAAAGCATACAGGGCGTTACATTATTTACTTTTTAGTTACACTAGTTTTGATGCTGGCCCGTCTTTGCCAGTGCATGAAAGCTGATGTGTTGTTGTTTTTGTTTGTTTTGAATGCAGTCCAAATGGCGAACTCTGTACAGATCGTTAGCAGGCTGCATCAAGAAGACACTTGAGACTATTGTGGCCCACGGGCCATAGTTTGCCCACCCCTGCCTTAATGTGAAGGACACTTACCATTAGATGGGTCAGCAATGATCCCAGTGGTTGTTGTTCCTGAAGATCTTTACACAGAAAATTTTTAATAAATTCATATTCCGCTTATTCCATGTTAAACATGTTTGTGAAATGAGGCAATATTTTTCTTTATTTTTTCATCCATTTTGTGAAAATTCTCAATATTTTGAGAACTTTAATTGGGGCCAAAAACGACCCCGCTGGTGGAAGAGTCTAGGTATTGGTAGGTTGTGCATCAAAGGGTTAAAAAGGGAGGAGACAAAGATGGAGTTTAATACTCACAGATGGAGTTTATGCACGAGCGTCGCTACACGCAAGGCGCGACGGCCTTGTTTGTTCACAGAAGCCTCTCGTGGCTGTTAACTTTTACCACGTAAAACCAGCTGGATCAGCTCCGCAAACTCATTTCGGAGAGATTTGTCTCTGCCCGTCTGCTGCCCGCCTGCTGCTGCCGCGTGGCTCGGCCAGGAATTAAAGGAGGACTTAGCCCGACGCTCGCTCGGCGTGTTGCGCGGCCCCTGATGGACGCGGCGAAAATGTGCTCTGGGACTTGTTGTTCTCCGCGCAGGCTGCAGGCGCACAACCGAGCTAATTGGCTTCGATTAGCAGGACGCAAAGTGTAGCATATTTCATTAGCGGCAGACGGAGCGAGCGCGGCGACGCTCCCATCGATCACGGCGCGGCCCCACCGTGCGCGCAGGCACCAGATTGAATCCCCTCCTCCTCCTTCTCCTCCTCCTCCTCCTCCTCGGCGTGTATCATGCGACGAAGACGCTAGCATTGCAGCGGCAATTACGGCGACACGAAGCGTATTAGGAAATTACGAGTTTCTTGTTCGCACGCGAGAGCGGCGGACAGATGGCGGCGCTGTGAGTTATTAGGTGGCTTGGCCGCGTGCGGGCGAATGAGAGGCGCGCAGAGAAAGTGAGAGGAGCGAGGGAGATGCAGAGGGAGAGAGAGAGAGAGAGAGAAGTGGGGAGCGGTGACTCCTCTGCACGGCGACTGAGCCCAGGCCGAATCCTTCGCTAAGCTGCGATGTGGGAGCGGCTCCGTTTCTAAGCGTCGGGGTGCGGCCGTGAGGCTTTGAGGCATCGAGCGAGGCGTCTCCTCTCTCGCAGGCCAGATAAGAAATTACGCCGCTAAGCCACTCGGCCACAAAACCTCGAGGTTAAAAGCGAGAAAATGCTCACTCCCGGCTGGGGTGCGAGGTGGTCGATAGCGCGGACAAACTTGCAGATTTGGGAGGCTCATCACTGATTTGACCCTTTATTTGCCTCTCAGTCGCGATCATGGTGCAGCCGTCTCAAAATTAGGATGCCGCGGGTGTTGAAGTGTCCCCGAGCAAGGCGGCAAACCTCTCGGCTGCTTGCCGGGCGCCTTGCTGAGCCCTCACATTAAGATAGTGGGCATTTTCCTATGGGAAAGTAAGATTGAAGTGTACACAAATACTGCGTTAGTTGCACTTCTTTCATAGTTTGGCCATGGGTGCGACTTATACTCAGGTGTGACCTCTGTAAAAATTTCAAAATATATAATTTCATCATATATCGCACGCTGTTAGTGTGCTGTACACCTGTTCAGCCTGTTTTCATCTATTGTATATTGATTATTATAACTTGCCTCTCAAAATGAAATGTCTGTTCTTGGTCCAGAATTTTGTAAAATTTCCCCCCAAAAATGTGATTTGTAGTCTGGTGCGACTTGCATATGGTTTTTCCTCATTTTGCATTTTCTGACTTGTGCAAGTTAAACTCCAGAGTGACTTATAGTCTGGTAAATACGGTAATATGCAATGAGTCACTGGATGACTTATTTAGTGACAAATCATATTTCACTTATCTATTATTATCATATCTATATTTACGTTTGTTTATATAAGCAGAACCGAGTCTCCGCTCCGTCTCCCTCGCAGCCGTGGATTTCCGATTGCATTACCGCGGACGAGAGAGGCGCGGCCTCAATGATGCGATAAAAAATCGGCTGCCGAGTAATCATCCCGGAAATATGAATTAATGATGCAAGAACGATTGGCCCTCCGTGTCAGGTGAACAGAGCGAGCAGCTGCCCGACAAACAAACGACAGGAAACGGGAGTTAAAAATGGCTCCAGCTGCGGCGGCCATTACTTTCTATCGCCTCGATCTCCTCTCGCGCTCGTCCCCCTCCCTGTTTCCCGGCCTTGGGATCTGGCCTGTGGCGCTCTGGTGCTTCTGTAAATAAATGTTTCTTAGACTGTAAGCGAGCGCAGGAGGAGGAGAAGGAAATGAAGTCGGCGGAGAACCAGTGGAGAGTCGCTTGAAAACGATAAGCGAGGAGCGAGGAGAGTGTGTGTCGGTGTGTGTTTGAGTGTGGAGCGTGGAGGAGGAATTCTCCGCTGGAACTATCGGTCCCCTGCCGCTCCGGCCTGGAGGGTTCGCCATCTCATTTCTGGAGGACATCTTGTCTCGGGCAGTGGAAGACAAGATGTCCATTGACTTTGTCCATGTCGGTGCGCGTGTGTGTGATGTGTGTGGGCCTCCGTGTGTCTGCTGTAATCCCCGGCGAACCCACGCAGCAGGTGAGCGGTTTAAGTGGTGTGTTCAGAGGGATGTGTTGTACCAGGGGAGGAGGAGGAAGTAGAGGAGGCAGGTCAGGAGGGGTGTGTGTGTGTGTGTGTGTGGGGGTAAGACGCTGGAAATGGTAGGAAAGGCGGCCATCGGCGGACGCGATGCTGTGAGAGCTCCTAATGGCCAGCGAGCGAGCAGCAGGGCCGCGGCCAAGGCGGCAGCCATTTGCGCCATTAGGGGGGGGGGAAATCAGCGAGCGGAGCTGCTGGGGGACGAGTGCAGAGGCTCAGCCAATCAGAGGCAATTAGACGCTTTAATCACCTGCCGGGGATATGCACACACACACTCGCACATACTCGCGCACGAAAATAGACCTCGCGGATTTTCGCGTTTCATGTAAAAACAAGCATGCTCCCATGAGACAGCTATGAGTGTGTGTGTGTGTGTGTGTCGGAGTGGACGCTGGTGTTTTCCTCTGCTTTGCCAATTCAGATTGAAGCCGCTTCTCTTCAGCTTCGACGACATTGTGCGGCTCATTTTGGAGCTTCTGGAAGATCTCACTGGGGATCTAGTGCCTTGCTCAAGGGCACTGGGGGGGCATCGCTTCAACAGGGGGCGCTGGAGTTGAAACCTTTTAGTCTCCGGAGGTCCTTGTTTGAGAATTGGCTGCGACATCCCATAATGTTGGAGGACATGCGAGTGGCGACGATGTCTCCACCGTCCCCCTCACTCGAGTGGTCTTTGTTATCGGCTGAAGCCTCCAGTCAAGCAGGTCTACTGGTTTATAGAGCGGGTGTGCTGCAGGTCAAAGGTCACCCGCCCCCTCTCTCACACACACACACACACACACACACACACAGACAGACTTAATTAAACCTCCCCCCTCCCCCTATTGTTCACCTTGAATGTCGCCGACAGTGAAACCTCGACGTGTCGTGACTCGTCCATCTTGTCACGGGAACAATTTCTCAACGATTATTCAAACGGCGTCTCCATTCTCTTAAACGCTGCCGTCGTAAATGGCGTGACAATAAAACTCCGGCTCGTTCATGTACCCACACACACACACACACACACCCCTTCGGTTTGTGGGTGCGGCACAGCCGGGGCAGATTCCTGCAAACAGGCTCCGAAATGGTTCCCCACGTGCCTCCATGCACCCGATTGGCTGTTAGTTTTGTGATTTTTAGGGGGTTTGCAGCCATTTTTGTCATCTTTTTTCATGATTCCTCATGGGGGAGATAATGAAAATAACGTTCGGGCTTTGGCTTCTCAGTGTCGTTGCTGGACAGAATTCTCCGAGTGCATTATCAAATATTTCTCGTCTTGATGGAGAGAGGGAGAGAGAGTGAGAGGGAGGGATGGTGGGCGAGCGAGCGAGAGTATTGTATTGATAATGCCGTTAATCAGGGACGCCGTCTTGGCGAGAGCGCAGCGAGATCGATGAGCCGACGCGTTTGCCCTTTGCGTCTCCCTCCGGCACACACAAACACAAACATGGCCACCGTCCAAATCCCGTCCGTCCATTGTCTTATGTCCCCTCTCTCTCTCTCTCTCTCTCTTTCCCATCCCAGGCACCGTCCTGATGCTGACCCAGATCCTGCTGTACTCGCTCATCTTCCTCCTCAGCGTCTTCGGCAACCTGCTGATCATCGTGGTGCTGACGGTCAACAAGCGCATGCGCACCGTCACCAACACCTTCCTGCTGTCCCTGGCCGTCAGCGACCTGATGATGGCCATCTTCTGCATGCCCTTCAACCTCATCCCGCAGCTGCTCAAGGACTTCATCTTCGGGGCTGCCATGTGCAAGATAGTGGCCTACCTGATGGGTGAGGCTGAGGAGTGTGTGTGCGTGTGTGTGTGTCAAATACATGCATGACTTAAGCCCAGACCATGATATGCCTGACGGCAGAAACTTGTAGAGAATTCAGGCCACAGACGTCTTTGGAACAGGAGGAAAATCTTCAAAACGGCCAAATTACGGTTTAACTACAAGAAAAATTCAACTAGCAGGCAAAAAAAAGTGTGTCTGTGTATGTACTGTATCTTTGTGTGTGTGTGTGTGTGTGTGTGTATGTATATATGTATGTTTGTGTGTGTGTGTATGCGTGTGTGTGTGTATGTTTATACAGTGTGTGTGTGTAAGTATATATGTACAGTATGTATGTGTGTGTGCATGTGTGTATATGTGTGTATGTATGTATGTGTGTATGTATGTTTGTGTGTGTGTGTGTATGTCCATGTGTGTATGTACGTATATACTGTATGTGTGTGTGTATATGTGTGTGTGTGTATATTCTGTATGTGTGTTTGTGTGTATGTATGTGTGTGTGTGTGTGTGTGTATATGTACAGTATGTATGTGTGTGTGCATGTGTGTATGTGTGTGTGTGTGTATGCATATGTGTGTGTGTGTATGTATATACAGTATGTACAGTATGTATGTGTGTGTGCATGTGTGTATGTGTGTGTATGTATATGTGTTTGTGTGTATGTATGTATATATGTGTATGTATATGGGTGTGTGTATGTGTGTGTGTCTGTATGTATATATGCGTGTGTGTATATACAGTGTGTGTATGTGTGTGTGTGTATATTCTGTATGTGTATATGTGTGTGTGTATGTGTATATGTGTGTGCGTGTACAGTATATGTATATGTGTGCATACAATGTATATACTATGTATGTACTGTATGTATGTGTATATATGTATATACTCTATGTACAGTATATATGTATGTACTGTATGTATGTGTATATATGTATATACTCTATGTACAGTATATATGTATGTACTCTATGTATATATGTACATTATGTATATATGTATGTACTGTATGGATATATGTGTATATATGTACATGGTATGTATTGTATGTGTGTATGTATTGTTAACAGACCTGTGCCCAGAAAGTACGAATAGGTTTTATTTCTTTATCTTCTAAGTGAACAAGAAAAGACCCGGCGAAGAGTTTAGCTCAATCATCCTCTGCAAATAGCGTTAATTTACTAAATATCTACTTTAGCAAATGAAGTTCAGATGCGGCAGATCATCCTGAGGTGAATTGTTTTGTTTTGTTTTTCTTTGCTTGTCGTTTGGAGTTGTGTCGGGTAAAAATAACTCCCCATAAACCCCGCTGAAATTGTGTGGAGCACTTTAAGAAGGCGTTAAGTAGGAAACGCAGGGCTCGTAAAAGGGGGGAAAAAAAAAGGTATAAAACCCAAAGGAGGGAGGGAGGGAGAGAGATGAAGGGTTAGTCGCGAGAGAGGGAGCACTAAAAAGGAGAAAAGAGGGAAAGCGGCAGACGAAGCGCAGCAGCGTGAGGAGCCCCGCAGGAAAGATGGAGGCCGGAGGAGAGGAGTCCTAAAACTAGCCAGTCCAAACCCAAAGCTGGCCGCGAGCCTCCGTGTTCGTCCTCTCTCACCCAGATACACAGTGGACAGACAGATAGCAAGACCCATCAATACCCGCCACGTCCCCCCCTACACACACACACACACACACACACACACGTGTGCCTTTTGTTTGTGATGTGGTGCAGCACAGGCCTGGATGTGGCAGGTAAAGAGTAATTTCCCGTCGTCTCCGCTCGGAGGCCAGGCGGCAGATCGCATCGGCAGCCGAGGTCAACATGATTTCCTCCTGAGACAATACTCGCCCCGGCCGCCGCGTCACGCCTGCCGATTTTCTTTTTTTCCTCCTCCCTCGCTATTGTCAGCGATACGAGACTCGGATATTCCAAGAGGCGTTTTGTGCGGCCCGCGCCACGAGGAAATAACAAGACGTCATCGGCGGAACGCAGCCGGCGCCCGGCGCGCTTGTCCCCTTATTAATTCCTCCCCCTCCTTCTGTCGTCGCAGGCATATCGGTGAGCATCTCCACGTTCAGCCTGGTCGCCATAGCGATCGAGCGCTACAGCGCCATCTGCAACCCGCTGAAGTCGCGGGTGTGGCAGACGCGCTCCCACGCCTACCGGGTGATCGCCGCTACCTGGGCGCTGGCCTTCGTCATGATGATGCCGTACCCCATCATCAGTCACTTGGACACGTACCGGCGGGCCGACAACACCACCGCCCACCTGTGCCGCCACATGTGGCCGCTGGCCAAGGTGGCGCAGACCTGGTGAGTCCACACGCCGCAGCCGCCGCCGCCGCCGGGCCAGCTCTCTTTGTTTTGATGCACAGCAGGTGGACGCATAGCAGTAGATCCCCGACAGTGAGCTGCACTGGCCCGCAGGTGAACTGTGTGTGTGTGTATGGTGTGTGTGTGTATCGCGTCTGGGCTCTCTCAGCGCAGCGGGCTGCTCTGACACTAAGCCCATGTTTGGCCCTCTTGGACCAGAACCTTTTTTTAGCTTTTTTTTTTTCCCCCCCTCTCTCCCTTGAAGCAGAAATAAGGCCGGTGCCACACTACACACACACTGTGACACACACCTCTAACGGTGCCTGCAAACGTCTGATATGTGTTGGTGGTCGTGTAAATCTGTACGTACATTACTGACCCATGTCCGTGTGTGTGGTTGTGTGTGTGTGTGTGTGTCAGGTACATCGTGCTGCTCCTGGTCCTGTTTGCCATTCCAGGCGTGGTGATGATCATCGCCTACGGTCTCATCTCCTGGGAACTGTACCGCGGCATCCAGTTTGAGATGGGCAACCAAAGAGAGTCTGCCAGTGAGTCCACAGCTCATCTGCTACCAAACAGTGATAGTCTAATATATATTCAAATAATGTTTGTTTTTAATTTTGTACAATATCAAACGCGGTCTGGGGGAGTTTTGAGCAAATAAGCCAAAGGACCTGCACTCCACCGCCTAGCAGAAGAATTCCCGATTTAGTCCTCGGGCAGTAATGTGAGCCTGGTGCTCCCCCGTCCATTATTCTGACACGCTCATCGTCCCAAAAACGGACTGGTTGGACCGCAGTGTCCCATTAGTCCAACAGCCCTCTGTCCTCATAACAAATACCCAGAGTCCGCTAAGCCTGAAAACACACATTCCCAGTGTTTTATTTCAGAGCTCTTCTGATGCAAATCGAGTTTTCCAGGCAGAAATCAAATCAGAGCAGCTGGACGGAGGTTGTTGTTGATTTATTATTCCAAGAAGGCTGGCCCCCTCATCCAAGAAACGTCTTGACTTCAGGTGTAACTCCAGATATTTATATCCTGGGCGCAGGTTCAGAGCCTGTTGGGAGCAGATAATAACTCTTCAGGTTTATTTATTTATTAAGGGAGAAATTCGATTAACCCCAGATGGCAAAAAGCTTCTTTGCATATGACCTCCTCAGTATTTTCAGGGCGGCGGCGCTGCTCGGCGAGGCGGCCGGGGAGCAGGACAGATCAGTGCCTTGCTCATAAACGGTGGTTGAACCAGCAAACATGGTGGTTGGACGACAAGTTCCCATTTCTGTGAAACGTTTCTAATTGGAGTATTTTGATAAACTTAAGGCTTAAGGACTGGGTCGCTAGCTTGCAGGGCTGCAAGCTTGCTTGGTCGCTAGCTTGCTGGCTTGCTTAGTAACTAGCGTGCCAGGTTGCTAGCTTGCTTGGATAATAGGTTGCTAGCTTGCTGGTAGCTAGCTTGTGTGTGTGACTGTGAGATTGTCATGCGACATAAATAGAGAATGAACGTGAATAGTTGAGTGAAGTAGAAAGTAAAGTATCCCGTGTCCCCGTCAGCTTACTGGGCAAGCACGCCGCAGCAGCCAATCAGATTGGAGCGCTGCACCTTTAACGCGCTTGGAGAAAGTTTGTGTGTTGAATGAGATCCAAACATCCTGCAGATGTGTTTATTTTTTTTTCCTCTTTTTTTTTTTTTTTCTGGGCTCACCCAGGTTCTTCCCGCAATCGCAGCCACGACATTGCGCGGAACGCTCCAGCCATGCGCCCATCCATCATAATAGCTCCGTGCTCCTGTGTGTGTTTACGTGTTTTGCGCAGATGATCCATTAGCTGGATGGAATTGGCTGGCTGCAGCAGGTCCATCTGTTTGGTGTCCGGGAGCCATACAATGGATAAAACCGATAAAATAATCAGATATCGGCCACGTGGGCCTTTTCCGGCGGCTCGATTCTGAGCTACAGTCCTCGATTTCGGTTGCTGAAAAACACACCGGACTTTGGGGAAATATGAATGTTTTTCGGTAATTGACTCCTTTCCCCCCCCTGCTGGCCGACCAGCGGGAGAGTTTAGCTGAGTCACGCAGGCCAAGGTGAGCCAGCTGCTGCTTAGCCGCAGCAATTTGGTCCCAATTACATCCGAAGAGGACCAAGCAGACTGGAGGTGGACTGGGTTTTTTCTTGAACAAGCCTTTTTTTTTATCTGTTTTTTCCCCCCACCCTCATTAGCTGATTTGTTTTGATGCTAACTAACTGTTTAGCATGATGTGGACATGATGCGGTGGAAGACCCTATGGTCTCTAAATGTCAAATCACGTTGATAAGTAATGAATGTACCCTGTTCAGGAAAAACATTTCTCGTTAAAGTAGCATTTATGCAAAATGACCCTTGAATAATATTCCAGACCGCACTGTAGCCTGACTGGCTCGCCAGAGGTGTGACATCACTGTCGTGAAGCTAATCACCAAGAGACTTTCGCTGTTGTTGTTGCTGCTGACATACTGCAGATGCGAAGTGGAATTAGAAACGACAACAATGGCCGCCAATGCAGAACCCTGCGCAGACCTTTGTAGGATTTTGTACTTGGGCCATGTTTGCTTGCTGATTGAAGCGCCAGGTTTGCTTATTGGTTCTCTGCAGCCAAAGATGGAGATCTGCGTCCTCGACGCAGGTACAACAACAGATATCGGGGCGGCAGAGGAGCAGGACAGACGGCTTATCTGGTGTAAATGCGACAGAGCGGCGCGGCGGTCCGCCGGGAATCGCTCCCTTATTCTTCGCCATGCTAATGAGCCTGGACTGTTTCCGACTAGATGGCTTTCCCTCAGCCCCGCCGTCCTGATTGGCTCCGCCTGTCCTAGAGTGTGAAACAATGGAAAGCCAGCGAGCCGCCTGGCATTCACACTCGCACAAGCTCTGCTCTGACTTAATGATTCAGACTTTGCGGTGTGTTTACATCCACTCACACAACCTCCGCTTCTCTTCCCAGGTGTGAAGAACGGCCTGACCACCACCAACACCACCACCACTGCCGCATCGACAGGAGCTAGCGGTGATGGTGGCGGCGGCGGCGGTGGCAGCGATGATAGCGACGGATGCTACGTGCACGCGGCGCAGCGGCCCAGCTCCATGGAAATGTCTGCACTGGGCGCGTCGGGCAGGACGGCCAGGGCGGAGAAGCCGCGCAGAAACACGTCGGGCGCCAAGCTGGAGGCCAAGAAGCGCGTGATCCGCATGCTGGTGGTGATCGTGGTGCTCTTCTTCATCTGCTGGATGCCGCTCTACTGCGCCAACACCTGGCGGGCCTTCGACGAGGCGGCGGCCGAGCGCGCCCTGTCGGGCGTGCCCATCTCCTTCATCCAGCTGCTGTGCTACACCTCGGCCTGCGTCAACCCCATCATCTACTGCTTCATGAACACGCGCTTCCGCAAGGCGCTCATCGCCACCTTCTCCTGCTGCCTGGCGCCCTGCAAGCGCCGCGGCCGGCGCGGGCTGCGCGACAACGAGGACGACGTCATGGCAACCGGCGCGTCCATGTCCAAGTTCAGCTACACCACGGTCAGCACCATGGGGACCTGCTGAGACGGGACGCGGCCGCGACGGGGAGAGGAGAGAGAGGGAGACGGAGAGAGAGAAAGAGGGAGGTGGTTACTATGGCAACGCAGAGCCCGACATTCTTTTTATCTTTACATTTATTCGGAGTCGATCATACCCAGCGACGGCGTCAACACCAAAGTTGAAATCGCAGAATTTACGAGCGGCGGCTAGCCAGGTCACGCAGGGTTGTTATCATTATTCAAAATAACTTAATTGATCCCTAAAAGAAGTTAGCCAGCTGGGATTGTACATTTTGGGAGGTGTGTGCACTTGCGTGTGTGTGCGTACGCTTGTGTGTGTGTGTATGCGTGTGTGTGTGTGCGCGCGCTTGCGTGTGTGTGCGTGCCTTTGCGTGTGTGTGTGCGCGCTCGCGTGTCAGTGTGTGTGCGTGCATGCACATTTGTGAGTGTGTGTGCGTGCACGCACTTGTGTGTGAGTTTGTGTGCATGTGCTTGTGTGTGTGTGTACGCTTGCGTGTGTGTGTCTGTGTGTGTGCCTTTGGGCATGTGTGTGTGCGCGTGCCCTTGCGTGTTTATGTGCGTGCACGCACTTGTGTGTGAGTTTGTGTGCATGCGTGTGCACATGTGCTTGTGTGTATGTGTACGCGCGTGTGTATGTGCTTGTGTATGTTTCAGCGCGAGTGTGTGTGTGTGTGTGTGTGTGTGTGTGTGTATGTATGCGTGCGTGCACGTTCATGCGTGTGTGTGTGCGCACGCATATGTGCTTGTGTATATGGGTGTGCACGTGTGTGTGTGTGTGCGCAAGCCTGTGCGTGAGCTTGTGTACATTGTGTGTGCATGTGTGCTTGTGTGTATGTGCTTGTGTGTGTGTGTGTGCACACGTGTGTCTGCACGCTTGTGTGTGTGAGCGAGGGGTTCTCGCTAATGTATACCCAGTGTAGCTATAGCGATGACTCACCTGTCACCTTGCAGTTCCTCTGCGCCGACGTTTCCCTCTGTGACGATGATGATGAAGGCGATGATGAAGGCTTGGGACGAGGACGT
>OMPJ01035500.1:0-10395 GCA_900312935.1 Carapus acus | reverse complement strand
CTGCGCCGAGCAGAGGGGGGAGGGGCTGGAGTCACACACACACACACACACACACTGTTGCACAGCACGCAGCAAGCACAAGCACACAGGAGGGAGGGAGAGGAGTTACGAGGGAGAAAGAGAGCAGGTCCCACAACGCTGCAAGAGGACAGGAAAGGTAAAAAGAAGAGCGATAATAGGAAAAGGAGCAAAATAAGCAAGCAAAATAAGCAAAATAATTTGATGTTATTGATAATTCTAAGGAAAAATGCAGGGTCTGCAAGGCAAAGATTTCTTATAGAGGTGGCTCCACAAACATCTTGCACAGGCACATGAGAACTGTCCATCCGGCAGTTCAATTAGAGGAATAAAAACAAGCAAGTGATGTCAGTGATGGTGCCAGTGTGTCAACTGAAACTGTTCCTGCAACCTCAGTGTCTACAGCATCTGCTAGTACTCCTGCTCCACCACAACCAGCTAAATTGATGAAGAACTGGCCAAAATGATTGCATGTGACTTTCATCCATTTTCAGTTGTTGATGACAAAGGATTTATGCATGCACTCAATCCAATGTATGCAATTTCAAGCAGGAAAACACTCTCCCATAAAATCATCCCAGGCCTGTATGACAGGGCGTGCTTCACTGCAAGAGAGGGTTAACAAAGCCACAGCAGTTTGTTTGACAACTGACAGCTGGACATCCCGTGCCACTACATCCTACTTACTTACTTAAAAAATAAAAGTGTTTTTCTACAACTAACATTTGATATACTGCAAGTTTTTTACACAAGTACTTAATTTTGCACATAATTTTACATTTTTGTTGTTAATAAATTAATTTAAGCACCAAAAAATCTGAAGAGCCATTTGGGAGCCGAAAGAGCCGGCTCTTTTCAGTGAGCCGAGCCACTAGAGCCGGTTCTCTGAAAAGAGCCGGAATTCCCATCACTACTGTAATCAACATTGTGAACCAGCAGCTGAGGAGAGCCCTTGCTGCACTTCTTGAGGAGGCAAATCCTCTCAGAAAGCAAGGAGACAAAGTGACTCAGTTGTGGTTTGAGATTGTTTGTGTATGTGTCTGCATACTGTATGTCCCTCCTATGTGTATGTAGATATTTATGTGTGTGTGTGTGTGTGTGTGTGTACAAGGGGTGTGCAGTGCCAGTGCCGCTACATGGGTATAGTGCATGCTCACTTGTTTATCTTTCTGAGAGTGTGTCAACATCGCTGCATTCTTACATGATTACACATTAGCGTACCGGGACTTGACCTGCCCTCTCAGGTCAATCTTTGGCTTGTCAGTGTCCTGAAATACACTCCCCATTCCTTAGAGAAGGGAATACCCAATGACAGCTGGCACAGACATCACAGCACCATATTGTGTAACGTTAAGTCTGAAAAGAGGTTACACACAAGACCTAAAAAGCTAAATGCACAATGACATAAACAGAGTGGTATCAGGAAGTGTAATTCGGATGTTTTTCAGTTTCATGTTAAGAAGATGTTTGCTCAAATACATTCATAGAAACAGATCTCAATCCACTGTCCCTGGCATATTTATAAGGGGCTCTCACACCACGGATCAAAAATGTGGAGGTGGATGTACCAGTCATTTCAAAATGCTCAAAGCTCTTTAAAGTGAATCAGTGCCCTCCTGAGATGATACACTTGATTTTACTGTATTCCTCTCTTCATGTTGGAGCATGTGTACAGAGCAAACACTTTAGGTGACCTCATTCTGAATGGGAACCACCCATGGGGAATCCCCCCACTCAAACCCATTCCTTGGCCTATTCACCCATGTATGTGCCTGTTTGTCTGCATATGTCTGCCACACAGCAGTGAAATGGCTGTCTCCATGGGGAGCCATCACACCCAGAAAAAAGTGTGTGGTCCTGTCTGCCAAACAGCACAGTTGCCTATTGAGACATCCACCCAAGGGAGTAGAGATAAAACATTGTTTCCGCAGAAAGAGGCCTCAAAGTAATTTCTGCAACAAGATAGTGTTTGTCTAAGCCTTAAGGTCTCACTGGGACCTTCTAAGCTATCATTGTTTTGGCAGGATATCTGGCAATGATGATTATATTTTTGTAACAAATGCAACGTCAAGTTTGGTATGTGCTATTACACATTCAGCACACCCAGTGCCTACTAAGAGGGAGTGAGTTGTGTGTGACGTGTATTTGCCCAAGTGGGTGAAAACGCCGCTGTTTTTGCATGAGACATTCTGACTCATCAGCATTCAAAATTATCGTCCAGGTCTACCAGAGCTTGTGAGCTCACAGGAAAGGACTGTATCTACAGCAGGGGGGGATTGCGGTGGTCAAAACTCGGATGTGTGTTTACGTCTCGATATGTCAGGGATTTCCACGCAAATGTGTGAGAGTTTGTTTGCTTTGTGCAGTTTGCGTGGTATGCAGGCCAACAGATTCCCATTTTAAGGGTCTGGCATAGGACCAAATTTGCACCTGCCTCCATCCTCCTCTTCGTTGCCGGACAAACCCTCCAACCTTAGCACAATCTTTCCCTCGTTTTGATACACTTTTTCTCTCTCTGGCCCAGGCAAGAATGAGACATATTCTCTGCATTCTGATTGAAAGACAACTAGTGAACACACATGTGAAGACACATCTGCACTAGCAAAGATAAAGAGAAGTAGGGGACTCTCAATGGGATCCCAGAGGACAGGTACTGTATATTGTACCCGGCAGATGCGCTTCAAACCCTGTAAAACACACAACTCACACAGATCTAGGTCTGCTAAACTGCACTGTTGCAGTTCTGTTTACATCACAGCTGATTGAACCAACCCATGACAGAGACACACAGCTGAAAGAGATGCATCAGGCTGCAACATTAGCGTAGAGCAGAAATGTCTCTGTTTGTGTCATTGACACACACAATTGCTTTGTTTCCTGGGAGGATCTTGCCATTACTTCATGCAGTAGCGCACGACATGTTCTCTAGAACAGTGTTTCCCGACCTTTTCCAGCCACGGCACACATTTTACATCAGATAACTGTCACAGCACACCACTGTTGTCTGACAGCTCCCCAACAGCGCTGTTGGGGGAGGGTTGTGTGTGAGCCAGTCTTTCTGTCTTTATCTGATAGTTGTCAGTGGTGGGGAGGGCTGGGGGGCCGTGCGCCCGTCTTTGCGTGGTCAGCTGCGAGTTGACGGCTGGGGCCAGGAGGGGTTCCCCAGTCTGAGTGACATCGCTGACATCGGTCATCAGCTTTCGTAAGCGAGCCATGTACGGCGTCTGCGGACTATATGGACGGGACTGCTCTCAACCTCCTGTTATCAACTCAAACTTAATATGAACAAGATAGTAGCCTAATACTTGTGTGTGGCTTTTGCGCTTATTCCAAAATTTGCTGCATATGGTGCCCGTGCTAACCCCCACCAAATTTCAAGAGCCTGGAGTTGTTGGCACATTGACGATTTCTCAAATGTCTATCTTTTTATAATTCTAACTCCATTCTAGGCACCATGTCAAAAGTATTAGTATAAATTAGGATCAATCATTTGATCACTCAATCAATCGATCAATCAATCAATCAATCAATCAATCAATCAATCAATCAACCAACCAACCAACCAACCAACCAACTAACCAACCAACCAATCAATCAATCAACATGTCAGTCAGTCAATCCAGATTTTATTTGTATAGCCAGGAAATACAGATTATTTGACAGACAAACAGACAGTTCCAAAGCCAGGCCCAAACATGGCTATATTATTCAATATTTGTTCTTTACGTACTGTAATCAATTGCAGGCGCAGCTGATTAGACCATTGACTAAGAAGTGACTAGAAGATATGTGGTATACATTTCGTATCAAACATAGGGAGGAATTCTTGGCTACACACTCGCAGTACTGACAAGTCATGAGGACCTTTACGAGGAGTTTGCTTCTCTTATGACATTAGGACCAGCTTTATCTGGTTTCATTTAGATCTCAATGGCCCCTTATGCTCACTTGGCTATAATTGTTTGTCAGGTTGTCTATAATTGCCTGAATCCGGTGACAAAATTTGAGTTAAACTTTTTACCTTTTCTGGTTGATAAAGTGAGAAAAATTTACTTGAGTGAATATGAGTCAAACACACTTGTGATTTCGGGTTATATTTCATATACATACATATGTCTGTGAGTACGAGCATCATTAAAAGTCCTCTGATCCCAGTTTGTTTCCTTCCCATTTTGCACTTTAGAAAGTCAGCTTCACATAAAAGTAGTCTGACAAACCTATCCCGCATTTTTCATGGTGTGTCACTGAGTAGCAAATAGGTCTGCTCGTAATCCCCATCACACTTGCTGACAATGTCATCCAGAAAGATCACACTGCAGTGTGGGAAATTGTTAACTAGCTTCATCAAAGTCCAGTACTAGTTTGGCACTGAATCTGTGAAACACACAGGGAAATCGGCATGAAACTTCAATTTAGCCTACACAGTGACAAACTTATGAAAATGACTATCTTAATATCCCAGGTTTCTCACCACCTCTCGGGCCAAGACACCCCTATAGATCCAAGCTGTCCAGGCTGACTCTACCCTGTACAAGTGTTTGAATTCCAACTCCATCATGGTCTGACAAATGGGCCTGTGCCTCAACATACAGTACAAAGCACAGAGTTTTGACGTGAAAACTTTCTCACTCTCAGATTGGTGCCATCTGTGCTATCCCACTTGCCTAAAAGTACCCACAGTGCCCAAGGTGGGATGCCTGATTAGTTTCTTTGCCACAAGTTGGTCAAGCATTGTGGATGGTCCGTATGGAATAGGAGCATGGATATGAGTGAGGAGAGGTCATCCCTCAGCATTGCAGGATATTGGCCCAGACAGGTAATGACAGAACAGAATAACCAGATTAGCTCACTGGGGAAATGTGGCCAGTGGCAGCAGCCTGACAGATGGATTGCAGCCTGACAGATAGATTTTGGACATTGCAGAGGTCTGACATTGAAACCTGCCAGGATGAAGGGTTTGAAGGATTTAAATAATTTAGGCCAGTTCTACTGCATATCTTTAAACTGCTGGGTGGTAGCTATCTCCAGTATCTATCCATATGCCTGCCTACTTTCCTTCTTTCTTTTTTTTTTTTGAAGAGTGAAGAGTACATGTGGCAATGAGAATGAGGAAATATAGATGATCGTGTGATAACTACAGTATCATGAAGTTGCATGACATGTTTACTGTGATTACAGATTGTACTTTGCACGTTTACAAGTCATTACCATGTACAAATCTGATAATTGTCGAGTGAAAAATTCCCTCTTTGGTGGATGAATTAAGTGTAATTTTTTTCTTTGTCTTTTGTTTTGCCTACCTTGAATGTTCTGGCTTAACACTTATTGAGGCCCTGCTTTTGTTCTCTGCAAGCTCATTCTGATACATAAAATTGGGAAAGAAACATTGGAGAAAGAATATAAGTTTCAACCTACCCTTAAAGCTACAGTTACCAGCAAAGTACCGCAATCAACAACAACCACCACAGGTCACAACCTCACACACTAGAGTACAATGGACTTTTTTTTATGTGATGTGATGTGATGAAGTGAAGATATGTACCTCAAACACAGAAGAATAAAGCCTCCATGCAATCTTACAAAACCAAAAAAAACTCCCATCAGCCTCATTCTTGTCTCATTCTTCTCTCTGTGTCACATTGGCAGTGTTTGGTCAGGGAAGTGGGTTTTTTTCAGGTGGACCAAAAACAATACAGTGCATGAGGCCACCTGCGCTGCATTGTGTGCTCCATTCTCCAAAGTCTAAAAGACTATGAAACACTATCTGGTTTCTGGAGTTACTTTGGAGGAATAGCAAATTCTTGGATCACAGACTGAACCACATCAAGAAGTTTGACTTTTGCTACCCTGTGGCCACAAACTTTCAACTGTTCATCTGAGAGAAGAGAAGAGAGGGGAGCAAAGGAGATTTAAAAAAAAGCAAAGGGGTAGAGGAGAGAAGTGAAGGAGAGGCAATAGTTTCAGTTGAGCAAACAGGAAAAGAGGTGAGATGAGGAGAGGAGAGGAGAGGAGAGGGCAGTGGTGTTGGTATTGTTCATTGATCTGTGTCGTCCATAATTTCCTTGTGTTTGCCGCTGAGTAACAGTGTTATTGTTCAGCTCCCTCTGCCACCAGCCCATTAGGCAAGTGATTTACATTTTACTGTAAGACAAGGATAGGGGGAAAAGGAACTACAACAATGAGAAAAGCCCCAAAAGATAAAAGTTCCCTCATCCACAGAGGAAGCTGTGTGTGCAGTTTCACAGTGTTGTCAGTCACCACATAACAGATTTATAGCAGAGCACAGTAAAGAATTCTTTCCTCAGGGTGCTTCCTGCGCACTCTCCCCCATCTGTGGTTCAAGCATGCAGACATTATACTGTCACACCATGAAGGTCCTCCTTGCTAAGAGAGATGTTGTCTCTTCATAATCAACAGCTGATTGCTGGGCCGCAAATAGCTGCTGTAAGTGTTGAAGTTTTCATACTCTTTTCATTGTAATTTTAAAGTAGCTTGGACCATGTTCCGCCCTCATTAATGGGAGGAATTCCCTACGGGCCATCACTGGGTGCGAGTGTAAGGCAGGGTTGATTGAAAATCGATTTTAACCTCCAGGGGTATTCTTCAAAACAATCTGGCCTTCCTCCTGGCACTCTTTTAGTCACTACAGATTATTCAGATGTGGCCTGTTCTTTGCAAACTGCAGCACTGTCTTTGTGTCTTCATCCCTGTCTCTGCTTGGCAAGAACTTGGGGGAGTCCCTTGAACTCTGTTGGCTATCTGCTTATTCCCTTATGAAAAACCAAGAACGGATAGAGAAGTAAGACAACTAAGACACTGAAGAGAGGAGATAGAGAAAACTGAACTGGGGGGAATTAAGGCAGAAAATGGGAAAACAGAGGATACACTGGAGGGGCACTGCATTGGCCTAGTCCTGTGTGTTTATGTCTCATTTTACTCTTCCGTAAATTTGCAATTCGGTTGTTTGCCCTGGTTCTGCCTGAGAGATAAATCCATGGGATTCAGACTCTGCAATATGCTCCCACTAAAAGGTCTGCTGCTTAATTCCCACATCGTCTAAGTCATTGAAAACTCAAACACCTAAACCTGTATGTTCAGAAAACAGTATTCAAAGGCTGATGAATTGGTTATCTCAAGGTGCTTTAGATGCCATGCTGTCGGCAGTCAGAAGTGATATATATAGTACAAGTAATACAAGTGTGTAATTGGCTGTATACAAAACTTGTGAAAACCAATACACCAGATTGACTTACCCTAGATGCCCTAGATGGTGGGACCGGAAACATTACAGGCCAGCACAGAGCTAAGTGGTTACAGGGGCGAGAAACCAGTGAACCTAGTCCAGGCCTGACCTGAGGTGATGCTGTCTGAGCATTTATATACACATAGGAGGCACATATGCAGACACATACACAAACAACCTCAGATCACAACTGAGTCATTTTGAGTCCTTGATTTCTGAGAGGAATAACCTCCTCAAGAAGAGCAGCAAAGGCTCTCCTCAGCTGCTGGTTCATAATGCTGATTACAGTATTTTATCCTGGCTTTCCCACACACTTTGAATGTATTTGAACAAAGGTGTGGTGCTGTGTGGTTACTCACTGTCACCTTGCATAGAAAGAAATGCATCGGTTTACCTATGATATGACTGGAAATAATTCAGTTTCATCAAAAACAGCAACTCCACCAAGGATGTGTTTTTATTGTTCTTTGAAACACTGAGGCAAATACAATCACAGAACATACTTCCCTTTAACAAATGATAACAATAACAAATGATGAGATCTTAGAACATCGACAACAACTTCCGAATATTTCAATAAAGTTGACAGAACAATTAAATACATGCATGGTTGATTTGTGGCAATGGCCTGATCTCTTTTTGGGGAAAAAAAGGAAAAATAACCTCAGGGACGTGTTCACATCAAACGGCTTTTCCGATGTATTTTCGACAATTTAGACTATTAACATAGTGCCACAGCAGTATGATACACGTTGACTATCTCAACAGTGTTCGTTGTTGAATCATTCTCAACCTGGCCAGGAATCGGATTGAAAACGGGCGAAACTCAACCTTGATCTTAATCGGACTTCAATAGCCGCTGCCATAAAACGTCATTTGTGGCTCTTGCAGATGCTTGGATTTACTGACATCTAGAGGGTAGATATGATACTTCAACAAAATGTAGTCGCATGTCAGCGCGTACAAGTGATGCCCGACACCGCACAATTTGGTCCCGATCCGAAACCAATAAAATAATTAAAGTAAGAATCAAGATGCTTGTCTGGTATTTAGCAGGACACATCACAAATTTTCTAATTCTGGGAGACATTTCACGACACAAGTGTTTTGGTGGCCGGTGTGCCCTAGAGCAAGGCATCTTACTCAACCCCGCTCTAGGAGCATCCAAGTGTGTGCAGGCCCACTGCGCGGTAATTTTCCCATCAAAATGTTGAATATTGATCAAGCGCTTCTCTCTTTTTCAGAATGTGGGTTAAGTTCAGGCAAAAATATGAAATTGAGTATTTTAACTGTTACAATCAATACACTTTAAAAACAGTGGGAAAAATATGACACATAGTAGGACATCTAGCACGGTTGAAGGAGGATCTGTTTATTTGGGGGCAGTATTCTTTGCCATGGTGGGCAGAAACATCAGTAATTCCTCACGACCTGCTCATGATAGTTCCTTTTGGTCATGAAATCACTTAATAGACACAAATGATTGTAAGTGTGATGAAACAACACATCTCTTTTTGAATAGTGTGCGTAATGTGAATACTGATGTTCTTCTTTAGACCTTTGCTACCTCTACGGTGCATAGCCGTTGACAAATGACCTCCATGTCACTCGTTTTTTGGTGAGTCTTTCAAGATCTCCGCAGTCGATCCCATCCTCAGCCATTTCTGCCTGGTAAGTGCTTCTCCAGCTGTTCCTGGGGCGACCTTGTTTCGTTCTCCCTTGGGAATTCCACTTCGGGGCCTGTCGGGTGATGTTTGTAGCAGGTTTTCTGAGGGTGTGGCCAATCCAACTCCACTTTCTTTTTCTGATTTTTGAGTCAATGGGTGCCTAGCTTGTTCGTTCTCATGGTTCCACATTGCTCCCTTTACCCCTCCACTAGATGTGTAGGATTCTCGTGAGGCAGGTGTTGGTGAAGGTTTGTTGTCTGTGTGTTGTGAGCTTTGCTGTCGTCGAAGACTCTGATCCATACATACCTGTTTCACACAGGAGTGTAAGATGTGTATTTTGGTGTTGATGGAAATGTTCTTTGAACTCCAGATCTTCCTGAGCATTTTTAACACCACTTTAGCCTTGTTGATTCTGGCTTTTATGTCAGCATCTGTCCCTCCGGTGGTGGTGACAGCACTGCCTAAGTAAGTAAAGGCTTCTATCTTTTCTAGGGCAGTGCTTTTCATAAGGATAGGATTGCTGGTATTGGCGTGGATCTTAACCACTTTTTTTTTTTTTTTTTTGCATTTGTGGTTGTGTATGAGAAAGGAGAGCTACTGTATGTCGTTCGCAAAATCAAGATTATCCAGCGGCTCCCACATTGCCCACTGAATATCAGTTCTCCTCCCCTCAGTTGTTTCCCTCATGACCCATTAAATTGCCAGAAGGAATGGTAAAGGTAGGCATCCCTGCTTGGCGCCCGTCCAGATGCCGAAGCTCTGGGAAAGCTGGCCTGCAAGCACTTTGCATGAGGTTCCATTGTATGAGTTCTTGATTATGTGTACCATCCTGCACAATTTCATTGTGCTGAGAAACTTGTTTCTATTCTGTGCATATGACAATAAAGCTTTGAATCTTGAATACAATACAATACAATTTAATTTGTATAGCGTCAAATCATAACAGGAGTTATCTCAAGGCGCTTTACAGGATGGAGCAGGTAGTGCTCCTCAGCATGTAAACAGTCAGGGGCTGTGTGGATGGACACACAGACACCCAACACATCCCCCATTAGCGACAGTGGTCAGGAGAAACCTCCCCTTAAGAGTGGGCGGTCAACTGCCTTGACTGGGTTGGGAGAGAGAGGGAAGGAGAGAGAGGTAGAGAGGCAGAGAGAGACAGACACAGGTGTAGGGATGCACAGCAGTAGTAGGAGCAGGACCCAGATGTTCGCAGGTCCATCATCACTGGTGGTGTTCTACTTGCCAGCTACGGGATAATAGAGCATAAGACAACACTTTGGGGAAGAAGCCCAGTTGGTAACATGCATTTACCAGACAAGGATGCAAGAAAGGGTGGATGGGTGCAAGTGAGGCGGAAAGGGAGAGGAGATTGAAGATGAGGAAGAGGGGGAGAGGAGAACTCAGTGTGTCATCTGTTTCTAGTCACATAGTTTTGTCGAATAATAGGCTTTATCGAAAAGGAAA
>OMPJ01035484.1:0-16105 GCA_900312935.1 Carapus acus | reverse complement strand
TCCAAAGGCCGAGCGGCGATAAACTGAGGCTGGAGTTTGATTGGTCAGTGACACAATAACGCTGAAATATTTCCAGCCAGCTGAGCGCCGCTGGACTTTGAATGTGGAGCAGCGAGTGGGAGGAGCCGCCATCTTTGTGTGGGTGTCCCATAAAAGCTGAAGATGATTTGTGGGGCCAAACTGTGCGAGTCCCACTGAGAGTATCAGCAGAGGCTCGGATTAAACACAAAATATCAAATGATGGTATGTGTGTGTGTGTGTGTGTGTGTGTGTGTGTGTGAGAGAGAGAGATAGAGAGCAGCAAATCGCGTCTCCTCTGGGTTTCGATCTCGTCTTGGCATTTAAATACGTCTGAGTCGATTAGCGGCGCGGTCACATTGATCCTCTCAGTCTGTCCGCTTTGTTTGTAATGGCTCTCTCGTGCTGTCGCCGTGGGAACGGCCGCGGAGACGCCAGGGCGTCGCCAACCTCTGTTCGCCATGATGTCACAATCCGTAAATCCTCTCGAAGCGGATATGATGTTGGAGACATCCAATCAGATCCTGTAGCGTCCCTGTTTTTTCCAGGCAGGTCCTGAGGCCACGTCCACTGGAGCTGAACCAATGAGACGCGCCCACTCTCAAACATGTCCGCCTGTCCCCAGGTGTCCAGGGACTCAGCCTCAGCAGACGAGCGTGGACGGGCCTCGATGCGAGAGCGGCGACGAGCGAGCGACGGGGACGAGCCCGCCGCGCTCGCCGCGCTCCCCTCAGACCGACCTGCAGCTCGCCAGCCCCTCGCCGCCGTCCAACACCAACAGGGGCGCCCCCGCGTGGACGGAGGAGCCGGGCCTGGACAACCCCGCCTTCGAGGAGAGCACCGAGGAAGACAGTGAGTCCCACCTCCTTGTCTCAACACCCCCTAAAGGGTTATGGTTAGGGTTGGGGTTTGAGTAACAAAACAAAACAACAAAAATATGATTATAAAAAAGAGTCTAAGTATGGCATAGGAGGGTTAGGGTTAGGGTAAGGGTTCGAGCTGGGCTGAGTGTGTGTGTGCGTCCACAGGCGTGGTGGGCCTGGAGTGTGTGGTGCCTCGTGTGAAGCGGCCGCTCAGCAACCCCTGCATACACCTGCTGCGCTCCGTTAGCTCCGCCTCCTCCGGGTGGGAGTGTCCCGAGTCTCCGCCCCTGTCGGCCGAAGAAGGTGGGATATCTCGCTAGATTTTTCCAGCTTGAGTGTGTTTCTGTGTGTGTGCTGAGGTGATGGTGTGTTTGTGTGTGTGTCCAGGGTGTGTGAAGCTGCCCTCGCTCCCCGAGGGCGAGATCACGGCCATCGAGGTTCACCGCGCCAACCCGTACGTGGAGCTGGGCATCAGCATCGTGGGCGGGAACGAGACGCCGCTCATCAACATCGTGATCCAGGAGGTCTACCGGGACGGCGTCATCGCCCGAGACGGACGCCTGCTGGCCGGCGACCAGATCCTCCAGGTCAGATTCCGGTCCGGGCGTGGCGTGCGTAGGCTCCGCCCCCTCCGACCCTCTGTCTCTTGCAGGTGAACAACGTGGACATCAGCAACGTCCCTCACAGCTTCGCCCGCAGCACGCTGGCGCGTCCCTGCGCCACCCTGCACCTCACGGTTCTTCGGGAGCGGCGCTGCGCCTCCCGCGCCCCGCCGGCTCCGCCCCCTCCTTCCTCCTCCTCTTCTTCCTCGTCCCACCCGCCCTGCTCCACCCCGGAGGGCAAACCCGGCAGCCCCCTGCCGCTGAGGATCACGCTGCACAAGAGGGACTCGGCCGAGCAGCTGGGCATCAAGCTGGTGCGCCGCACCGACGAGGCCGGCGTCTTCGTGCTGGACCTGCTGGACGGGGGCCTGGCCGCCAAAGATGGCCGCCTGCGCGGGAACGACCGCGTCCTGGCCGTCAACGAGCAGGACCTGCGGCACGGGACGCCCGAGCAGGCCGCGCAGATCATCCAGGTGAGGCCGCCGCGCCGGGTTGTCTGCAACCTTGACTTCGCTCCTTCACACGCAGACTCCGCCCCTTGCAGGCCAGCGGAGAGAGAGTCCAGCTGCTGATCGGCCGACCCAGCAAGCCGTCCTTCCCGCCGCCGCCAAAGTCCAGCTCGTCCCGAGACCTTTACTGCCTTGACCACTTCCTGCCTAACGCCAATATGGCGCCCGTGCACCTGTCCCGCACCAGCACCCACAGAGTGAGGGCGCCGCGCCGTGCCACACCACACCACATGGCACAGCTCACCACCGCACTCATTGTGTGTGTGTGTGTCCGTCCTTCAGGACCTGTCCCAGTGTGTGACCTGCAAGGAGAAACACATCACGGTGAAGAAGGAGCCGCACGAGTCTCTGGGCATGACGGTGGCCGGGGGGCGGGGCAGCAAGAGCGGCGAGCTGCCCATCTTCGTGACCAGCGTCCAACCGCACGGCTGCTTGTCCCGGGACGGACGAATCAAGCGAGGTGAGTGACCGCCCCCAAGCTCCGCCCACCTTCACCTTCTCTGGCCCCGCCCCCTGCTGCGCCACCGATCCGGGGCGCAATGAAGGCTGGGGACCGCAAGTTTAGATTCCTGTCCATGTGTGTCTTTGTCCCCCAGGCGACGTCCTGCTCAGCATCAACGGGCAGGACCTGACCTACCTGAGCCACGGCGAGGCGGTGGGCACGCTGAAGGCCAGCGCCGCCTCGCCCTCCGTGCAGCTGCGCGTGCTGGAGGTGGGCGTGGTGGAGGAGCACGAGCACGAGCACGACCAGCTGCTGCCGCACGCCCACGACAGCGACTACGACGCCAACTGGTCCCCGTCCTGGGTCATGTGGCTGGGCCTGCCCAGGTGAGAGGTCGCGGCGAGAACGCGAGGTCCACCCTCCTCGCTGAGGCTCCGCCCCCCCCGCCTGACTCCGCTTCTCCGCCGTTAGCTACCTGCACAGCAGCCACGAGATCGTGCTGCGGCGCAGCCACCCGGGCAGCTGGGGCTTCAGCATCGTGGGCGGATACGAGGAAAACCACGGCAACCAGGCCTTCTTTATCAAGACCATCGTCCTGGGAACGCCCGCCTACTACGACGGGCGCCTCAAGTGAGTGGGAGGCGCCAAGACGGCAGGCGGCGCCCACAGACACACCAGACGGGCAGCGGGAGAAATGCTTTAACTTCAGTTGCTGACGTGTGATTGGTTAAAAAGGAGAAAAGGCTTTGAAGTCCAAGTGCGGTCACATGACACAGTGTGTGTGTGTGTGTGTGTGTGTGTGAGTGTGTGTGTATGTGAGTAGGCAGGCTACACAGAATTGCTGCTAGAACTATTCTACTCTCGCTCCATTCCACCTCCCTCACTCGATGGCAGTCACATGACCCCAGCCACGCCGTCTGATTGGTTAAAAAGAAAATGTCTTTAAGTCAAAATGGGGTCACCTCAGAGTGTGTGTGTGTGTGTGTGTGTGTGTGAGTGAATGAGAAGGCCTGTTGCGTAGTTTCGCTGCTAGAAATATTCTCGTCTCTCCTCTCGCTCTGTTCCTCCTCTCTCACTCATTGGTGGTCACGTGACCCCGCCCACGCCATTTGATTGGTGGAAAAAGGAAAAATTGGGGTCACCTGACAGAGTGTGTGTGTGTATGAATGAGTGTGCGCATCGGCCTGTTATATGGTTTTGCTGCTAGTATCCTCATCTCGCTGTTCCTCCTCCCTCACTCATTGGTGGTCACTTGACCCCGCCCACGCCGTCTGATTGGTGGAAAAGGAGACAATGTTGTGAAGATGTGGGGACACCTGTCAATCTGTGTGTGTGTGAGAGCAGGCCGTTAGTTTTGCTGTTTAAAATGTTATGCACCTCCCTGGCAGTCACGTGACCCCGCCCCTGCCCTCTGATTGGCTCCCCTCTGACTCCTCCCTCAGGTGCGGCGACATGATCGTGGCGGTGAACAGCCTGTCCACGGCCGGGATGAGCCACTCGGCGCTGGTGCCGATGCTCAAAGAGCAGCGCAGCCGCGTGGCTCTGACCGTGGTGTCCTGGCCCGGCAGCCTGGTGTAACCGGGCCGGATCCTCGGCGGGCCGGACGTTCCGACCCGGCGTTCTAAAACGGGATCGACCTTGGACGAGGCCAGCGGCTCCGTCTCCAGCTTATCTAGGACCAAAACCCCCCCCAACTGCTGTAGAACCCAGCGGGATCCGACCCGTCCTGACCGGGACGGGGACGCCATCCAGAACACGCCACGGCGCCGGACTGCCTGAACTCAAATGCACTGGACTGGCCGCCTCTGCTCCCGGTGGAAGGAAACGGTACTGCAACTGTTAACAGACGCCGTGCGCCAAGAGGAAGATGGATGGCGACCCCGTCGTGGCCGCCGCCGGGCCCAGCTGATTCGGCCCAATTGAAACCCGCCCGGGTTAGGGAGAAGGGAGTAGGGGGACGGGGGCGGCCTGCCAGCCTCATCGCCATGACGACCAGCTGTCCCATCAGCCGATGTTTTCTACACGTGTGAATGTGTTTGTTTAATAAACATTTCCTTAAAAAGGTTCCCGTGATTGACCTCTTTTCTTTTCTGGGCCTTGGAGGAGGCGTGGGCGGCGCTGCTGTGCCAACGAGCCTTTATTCACTCAACAGAAAGAGTCTCAAACTGAAATTAATCTCCACCTCAGAAGAACCTTTGGACGTGGTGGCCTCACTGCTTGCCGTCCTTTAGCTCGGTGCTGTGTAGCTTAGCAGCTAGCTGCTGCGTCTCCACCTCCATGGCGGCAGCGGCGGCCGGGCTGAGCTGCCGAGCTTTGTGCCACGGCTGGTTCTTCTTGGGACGAAGCTTCTGGAGATGAAGAGGACAACGTGACGGTGGACGCCAGACGTTCACACTTGCAGCAAGATGAGAAGGTAAGTCTTGGAGGAACAACAAGGAATGCTGGAGAACTTCACCTGCAGCTTCTTCTTGGCTGGATCGTGCACCACTCCATGTCTCCACAGGCTCTCCTGAGGAGCCCAGGTGGTCAGTTCCAGTCCAGGTTCTGCTCCACGTTCCCGGGGTCTTGTGTTCTTACCTTCATGGCGAAGCTCTTCCCACAGCCGGCCGCGGCACAGCTGAAGACCTTCTTGCCCTCGTGGTCCCCCAGCAGGTGGCTCTGCAGGTTGAAGAGCCTGGTGAAGCTCTCCTCACATCCTCCTCTGGGGCACCTCAGCACCTTCTTCTCTGCCCCGCTATGGACCAGCAGCTGGTGCTGGTGCAGGAACCAGGCGTTGTTGAAGAACCTCTGGCACTGTTCGCACAGGAGCTTGACTGAGGAGACCACAGTCTGAGCCACAGGAGAGTCCAGCTGGAGACGTTGGACCACAGGCCAGTACCTTTGTGCTCCTTGTTCCTGTGCTGCTGGTACTCGGTCCAGGTTCTGGCCAGGAAGGGGCAGCCTTGCTCCTCACACTGGTACCCTGCACCAGACAGCGGAGCCTTCACCGCCTCACACAGAACCTTCTCCACCCCGCGAGCCTCCACCAACCTTCATGCACCTTCTGGTGGTGCTTCAGCTTCCCACGAGAGGAGAAGTCCTTGTCGCATCCGGCGAAGGAGCAGCTGCGAGTCCAGAGAGGTTCAGAGGTCATGGAGGCAGGACCAGAGGAGGTGGGACCAGAGGAGGTGGGACCAGAGGAGGTGGGACCAGAGGCCGGGGATCTGAGGTTCTACTCACTGGAAGGACGGCTGCTGGGTGTGCTGGAAGCTGTGAGCCTGCAGCTGGTTCTTCTTGCTGAAGCTCCTTCCACAGGACGGGTGGACACACTGAGACACAAAAGTGGACGGTGTTGGTGGAGGAATCACCAGTGTACAAGAGTTAGGGCTAGGGCTAGGGGGCGTGGCCTAACCCGGTACGGCTTCTCCTCCTGGGGCTGGTGAGCTCGGACCACGTGGTGCTTCACGCCGGCGGCGGTGGCGAAGGCCTCGGAGCAGCCATCTTCCGGACAGCTGCAGGGGGAAGAGGGGGCGGGGCGAGAAAAAGGGCGTGACCCAAAGCAACCCCAACAGCCAATGAGGAGCAGCGATGGGCGGCAGCACCTGTGAGGCTTCTCCCCGCTGTGGCCCAGCTGATGGCGGCTCAGCTGGTAGCGAGTGCAGAAGCTCCGCTCGCAGCTGCGGCAGGAAAACGGCCTCTGGGGGAGGAGACACGAGGAAGACGCTAGCGGCCAGCTGCTAGCCGCTAGCCACCGCTAGCTCCTTACCAGCCCGGTGTGTTTACACAGGTGGGCCTCCAGCTTCCAGGCCTTGCTGAAGGACGCCTTGCAGTCGAAGAAGGAGCAGGCGAAGCTCCTCGTGCTCTTCATCCGCTCCCCCATCCCGTCTCCTGCGGCCGCCAGCGCACCTGGCCGCCATTTATACCGTCGGAACGTACCAGCTCGCCCCAGGAGGCGGGGGTGAGGGTTCCAGGGAACGTTCCAGGTCCGGCTGGGGGTCAAACAGGACCTGTCTGGACCGGCCCGGAGGGCCCACGCGGGTCCAGGTCTCCTCATGTTTGATGGATTCGGGCTTTAAAAAACGTTGAGTAGGCTCCTGCAAGACGGAGCCGTCATATCTGATCATCTAGTCCCAGCACACGTGCGTGTGTGTGTGTGTGTGTGTGTATTTATGTGTGTGGCGACTGTCTGTCTCCATTAATCACACACGCAGCATTTATTGCCCTAATCTTGGTCTTATCAGCGTCCCGATGCTGTCCCATGGCTCCTGATTTATGGCGGCCGGTCCGGCTCAGTCTGGACGGAGACGTTTGGCCTCCAGACGCCATTTTTCCGACTGGGACGCCGTCCGTCCCCTCCGTCCCTGCCTGTCCCCCCCTGCTGCTCCTCCTGCTGTCCAAACACACCCGCTGCTCTCTTATGGAACCTTTGACTGGCCAAAGTGGATGAGCCACACACACACACACATACACACACACCTCTCAGGTGAGCAGGTCTGGGTCAGCCAAAGGCGTTATCAGCCTCCTCCTCTTCTCCTCCTCCTCCTCCTCCTCCCCCCATCCGGCCCTCCGCCCCCCAACCAGGGCCGGGATCAATACAGCTGGGCCAATATCTCCCTATACGAGCTGATAACCGCTGACAGACGCACACACACACACACACACACACACACACACAAAGCACTGCCCACGCTGTGTTTGGCTTGGGATGGGATTTTCCGATTGGCTTTGTCAAATGCTTTGGGTCTGTGGCCACACACACACACACACACACACACACACACACACACACACACACACACATTTGCAGGTTTCCAATCGTGTATTGTATCTACATCTAAATATTTTTATACTTTATATGACAGTGTGTATGTGTGTGTGAGTGTGTGTAGCTGCTCATGGTGAAGATGAATTTATTTCTGAATTAATCTATATAATTTTTTCCTCCTTTAACTCAGTCCAGGTCCCTCTGATGAAACTGTCACAGCATTTGGATGGAGGTCAGATCTTCATCTTATTTCTCAGGGGGACATTTTATGCAACATTTACACACACACACACACACACATCACCTCTCGCATTAATGACGTGCGCCTGTGTCCATACGTGTGATCATGTGCTGTGTGTATGCGAGTGTGTGTGTGTGTGTGTGTGTATGTGTGTGTGGTTAATGTGTAAGCGTGGGGGTCGATACAGCTGCTCTGACTGCAAGCCACGCTGACACACTCAATCTGTGTGTGTCAAGCATGTGTGATTGAGGAGTTCATAGTGCTCCTTGGCTTTTATCCACACACACACACACACACACACCTCCCACCAGCAGAACTCCTCTCTTTCTCTCTCTCTCTCTCTCTCTCCCTCTATTTACCTTTTCCTCCTTCAATCAGTAACTTCCATGAGTCACAGCCATACATGACGCTCCGGTCCATCCATGTGACCACACACACACACACACACACACACACACAAAGGAGCCACTGTACCACCACTAACCACATTTACTCAAGAACCATTCAGATTCCCACATTTGGCCTTCTCGCCCCCACACCGGCGTTTGAGTGGCAGATATGCTGGTTTCCGGCTCAGGTCTCACACTCTCACACACACTCACACACACACACACTCCCTCCAAATGAACCAACACACCACGGTGAGCTGCGTCCGATGTGCAACGGAGGTGTTTGACATTTGCGGCACAGAGTGTGTTTCCTCCGGACGAGACAGAGGAGCTGTGAGAAAACACACACACATGCACACACACACACACACGTCTTATCTCCACCCCGGAGACTCCGGCCCAGCCGGATCGATACGGAGGGATTTTGGTGCCACATGTGTGTTGATGGATTGGTTCTCATCTCTGGTTCCGTCTCCTGCTTTATCAGCTCAGCTTGTTGGGTTCTTATTCCTCTGCCCTGATAAGCCGTATCGCCGTTCCCTGACCTGAGGCCTGCGGGGTCGTGACCTCTGCGTGCTTGGCTGTCTCCATCCTCCTCCTCCTCCTCCTTGCTTTTCGCTCCGTGCTGTGGGAAACCCAGTGGTCGCCTCATGAGATTTTCCACTCGCGCTGCTCGAAAAACCACCATATTCATGCTGAGATTTGCACTCTCTGCCCTTCTCGCTCGCCCTCCCCCCACCTCCCCCGCTCTCTCTACCCCACTCGTTCACACATTCACACACACACATTCTGTCAGCTGCTGCCGCTATCTGTGCAAACTGGACCTAATTCGTGTAAATATTGGGAAAAGTAGTGAGGTGGGCTGAGATAACCCATTAGTCTCATGAGCAGCCAGCCGTTCAGCCTCCACACATACAATACACACAGCAAGTGAGGCACACACACACTTTGCTAATAAATAAGAAAATGATGCTGTTGCAGAGCCAGTGTAGACGAGCAGGTTTTTAATGTTTTGAAGTGAAGACAAAATATCTTGACTTATTTTCACGTTAGCAGTTGCCAGTGGGCCTCTGAACTTCATGAACTTTCATTTCTAGCATCATGTTCTATTTCTTCAACTTAGTGAAATACAAGTTAACAACTTCATAACTAGGTTAAACTGGTGTGTCACCTGCTTCGGCGTCTCATTGGACTGTCATCCTTATGATCAGCTAGTCCATCTGTAGCGCTGATCAACATCGTGCCATGCAATGATTCTTTGCGCACACCGCCATCTGGTGGCCACGAGCTGTCACAGCATAAATATTTCACACTCGGCCCTGTTGATGTTCACCTTTGGCCTCCACCTGTTTGTTTCACTGAAAGACTTACACCTGGTTGATTTTCGTTAACGAGAGCGACTTGTCAGGTGTCTACACGCTCAGATAGGATTCAGAAAATAAAATCTTTAAAAGCAAAAGACACTTCTGAGGTTTACCTCAGGCTGCAAGACACTGTCGCTCTCAGATCGCCGGTGAAATGTAAAGGCATTTGATTTCATTTGGGAAATCAAAATAGGACAATCATCATCGGGCGACAGCGTCTCACTGCACAGCCAGCGCGACACAAAATAACTGACTCCAGCACGCGGGGTGTGTACAAATATTTATTTTGTCGAGCAGTTTATGCCATGAACTCGTAGGGGATGGGCTCCAGCAGCTGGGGCTCGTTCTTCTTGGTGCTGACAAAGTGGGCCTCACGAGGAGGGGCGGGCTGCACACACACCACCGGGAATCAGGTCAGACAATGATGCACACAGATTGAACACACACACACACCCGCCACCAACACCAACAACAGTCATGGTGGTGAGATCCTTCTCCTTCAGATGGTTTCATACCTGGCGCTTGAGCTCCACCCAGGTTCCTTTCTGCTTGGCCTCCAGCTTCCTCTTCTCGTTCTCCTTGACACGCTGCAGGAAGCTGTCCCTGCTCTTTGAGTGTTTGACGTGCTCGATGCGCACGTTAATCCTCTTGGCCAGGATCTTGCCCCTGTTCCACAGACAACACAGGTGAGCTCAAGCACAATCAAAAAAAAGGGCAGTGTAAAAGCCAGGATGACACGAGAATCTTCCTCTTTCCCACATGGCACCACCCGGCTGTCACCTCGGCACCGCCCCAACCAACCGTAGGACAGCGGCTGGGACGGCTGGAGGATAAAATGCTTTTCCCCACATGAATGACCACTGAGGACACGAAAGGATCCGGGTGGCAAAGTGAAGAGGGGGCGGCTCGCTCTCCAGGACAGAGACAGACAGAGACAGAGGGACAGACGGACGGCTGCACGGTGACTTACTTGACCTGCTTGTTGACGATGATGCCCACGGCGTGCTGGGTCACATTGTAGACACGTCCCGTCTTGCCATGGTAGCATTTGTGTGGCATTCCTTTCTGAATGGTGCCTGTGCCCTGCAAACATCACCACATGTCCATGCACATCAACAACACGGAGATAATACTGTAGTTTGTGCAGCTTATCAACAACGATCACAACATTCCTCTATCTCAGGTGTACAAAGTTCAGCACGGGCACTACTTTTAGCTCTGATCCATAAAAACTGGAACAATTCTGGGCAGTGATTAAGAATCCAGGACGTCTTACCTTGATGTCAACGATATCTCCCTTCTTGTAGATGCGCATGTATGTGGACAGAGGAATAGAGCCTGCAAGGACACAATATATCTCTTATTGTCAGCCGGTGGCTATGACATTGACAGGTGTGTGATGATTGAACTCACCATGTTTGCGGAATTTCCTGCTGAACATGTACCGGGTCCCCCTCCTCTTGCCTCTGGTGTTCGTCATGATGCCTGATTACTGGGAGGGGAGAAAAATTATTTGTTACTCGCTATTTGGAACAATTACAAAACTGATTAACAGAGGCTACTATTTTCCTTATCCAAAAGTAGGTGTAATTATCTGGTGCAGTTTGCCGTTAGCAGGTTGACATGCTGAAACTTAATCGGCTATCAATAAGATCAGAGATCTTGAGATCATGAGAAGAGAGATGTGCACTTTCTGCGGCTGTTACTTGATTTACGGCATGTCTATAGATATGTCACATATCTATTGGAGTTAATTCAAGGCCAGAGACGCCAAGTTAGATTACATTTGCAAAGACAAGGCGTGGAAATGCTCATGGCATGTTTAATTTTCTGGATCGATGCAATACTTATCAGCCCAACTTCATGTTCATCGAGTAATTATAAGAACCTCACGCTCTAAAACTCAGTATCACCACAATATTTACGTTTCATTCCACCGAGGAATGTTGACGAGAAGTAGAGAGATTACTAAAAGCAGCAACACCGTGCAAACCTCTGCTAATACAACGAGCAGCGAGCGCGGCTAGCGGCCGTGGTTAAAGCGTCAGGCCCGCATGGAACCACGCCGCCGCGCCGGCCCTCACTTAACAGCAGCCAACAACCCAAAGGACGGGTTAACTGGCCAAACAGAAGACTCGGAGTGTACAGAGAACATCCCGGTGTGCGTTTCAAGTGTGATTCGTGCAATTTGAGGCATAATTTCGTCAGAAATTGATTTTTAAGGGAGCTCCTCTTACCCCCGGACTTCACAAGATGGCGGGTACGGCGGAAAGAGAGAGCAAAGGACCCGAGGCCCCGCCTTGTCATGCACACCACGTGGTGTAACAGTAGGCCTCAATACTGCCTGTTCAAAATGATGGGTGTGCCTGGGCAAAACAAACTAACTAATATGTCGTGTTAAAAATAAGACTTACCTCCCCAGATGATGCGATGAATACTTTTCTTCCCAAAGCCTTTGAATTATCATCAACACCGATAAGTCAGCTTTATCTGCGTATGACCTGCATCATCAATGAGGCAATTGATCAACTTCATCATCAAAGTTGAGAGCATACAACATTGTGTTAAATAGACAGTTGGGTGAATAGATGACACAACAGAACGAACACGTGCAATATACACACGCCTAATTACAGGTGAACAAAAAAAGGAATCGTATTCACATGGGAAACAGAGCAGATGGGTATTTAAATTCTATCAGGTATATATTGTGCTGTATGTTAATTCCTCATCCGCAATCTCAATGTTTACACGTTGTTCAATATCCTCATTACATTAGTGCCGGAAAAAAAAGAAATGACGTTGGTTGTGAGTCAAAAGAAGTTCAACTGCAAATGTGAATAACACATCGGTTATTACTTCAGAGTGAATGCTGGGTACATAAGTAGCTCAGGCGGGCGCGGCTGGACGAAAGCGGAAGTGCGCGGGGGATGAACTCTCAGCACACACTCAGCCTCTGAGCCTCGGGCAGCAGCGCCTGTCCGCCGTCCCGCCTGCGCGCTGTGAGCGGTGAAGATGGCGCTGGCCGGATGGAAATCCTAATGACAGTCTCCAAATTCGCCTCTTTTTGTACCATGGTGAGTCGTCGCCACTCTCTTGTCAGCATCTAGCAAGTTACGGGAAGACTCTGAGAGTGCGGCTGCACCGCCGCACTCTTGATAAATAGTCAAAGGCCAATAAAAGCAGTGCGTATTGCTGTGTGCTAGCCGAGTGATTTTCCGTCCCCAGCCGAGCAGTGCGCCTCCCGCCCCGCGGCCAAACCTTGGCCGATTGACGGGCAGATTTACGCCCCCGCGCCCCGCACGGCCGCCCCGTCATTTATTGTGGAATTATCCCCTCTGGCCCGTCCGAGGACATTGACAGCGCACCTGCCGCAGCTGAGATTGGAGGCTAACCTGCTAACGCCTGCCTAGCCAGCTGTGGAGCCACAGCTGGATTAAAGGGCGGCAGAGTAGAGCAAGTACGGGGTAAAATATACTTTTAAATATCGGACAGCTGATGAGCCACGGTGATAAAACACACAGAGGGGGAATTGTAAAGGGCTTTGACTGGATCTTTAGCGGGGCCGAGTCGCCGCAGCTCGGCTCTTTTCCCGTCCACATTTTAAATCCGTGCGCGGCGCACTAAAACGCCAAAATAGCCTCGCAGCACCGCGATAACCAATAAAAAACGCCAGGCAAGTCCGAGTTGTCTTTGCAGCACTCCAATAAAGTCGGTATTGTCACGTTTTCACGAACACCGAGTCTAAACGGCGGGTTATGAAATGTGCATTCTGCAGATTTATATATTTGTGACGTCATCAGTGGAGGCCGAGGGGCCAGACGCTGAACATGACTACACGTTATTGTGTTTCTATGCTAAACTGACGCACCCACCCGGCCTCCATGCCCGAGTGTGAAGTTAAACTTTTCCACACTTTGTCTCCTTCGCTGTTTTCCCCGTTTGCAGGGCGCCAATGCCTCTGCTCTGGAGAAAGAGATTGGATCTGAGCAGTTCCCTGTCAACGAGCACTACTTCGGCCTGGTCAACGTGAGTGACGCGAGCCCCCGGGCAGGTTTGCGGTCTGCGGTCGAGGGTGTGTACTCATCCCGGCCCTGTTCCTTTCAGTTTGGGAACACCTGCTACTGCAACTCGGTGCTGCAGGCGCTGTACTTCTGCCGGCCGTTCCGAGAGAAGATCCTGGCCTACCGCAGCCAGCCCAGGCGGAAGGAGAACCTGCTCACCTGCCTGGCCGATCTGTTCCATAGCATCGCCAACCAGAAGAGGAAGGTGGGAGTCATACCGCCCAAGAAGTTCATCACTCGGCTACGCAAGGAAAATGGTAACAGTCCCATTTCCGCTCATTATTGATTGCAATTGATTGATTTGTTGACCGGGGAATATCCAAGATTGCTCCTCATGAAATGGATCCCGGGGTGTGTGATTCCATCCTGGTCTTATTTTAGTTTCTGCTGTAGATTTTCTCCCCCGACCCGCCGTCTGAGTGCTCAGCGGCCACCGACCCCATTTTGAAAACCCCGCCTCCTTGTCTTCTCCATTCCCAGAGCTGTTTGACAACTACATGCAGCAGGACGCTCACGAGTTCCTCAACTACCTGCTGAACACCATCGCCGACCTCCTGCAGGAGGAGCGCAAGCAGGACAAGACCAATGGCCGCCTGCCCAACGGCACGCTGGACTCGCAGAACAACAACAGCAACGCCACGCCCGCCCCTACCTGGGTGCACGAGATCTTCCAAGGCACCCTCACCAACGAGACGCGCTGCCTCACCTGTGAAACGGTACCACCACACGCCCGACCACAGGCCGGCCCCCTGCTGGGGACACGCCCACTTGGCGATAAGCAATCACCGTGGGCCAATGGCTGCTCTTTTTCTGCAGATAAGCAGCAAAGACGAGGACTTTCTGGACCTTTCTGTGGATGTTGAGCAGAATACCTCCATCACTCACTGCCTCAGGTATGCAGAAGTGTCAACACACCAGATTTGGATGTTGAAATTTTAACTGGATTTAATTTACTTTGATCTAATTTAACTTAACTTAACTTGAGTTTTATTTTGTTCATTTTTATATTGTTTACTTTTATTTTGCTTAGTTTTATTTAGTTAAGTTTTATTTCATTTTATTTGATTTAGTTTTTTTTTTTTTTAATTTTTTTTATCCAATTCAATTTAATTTAATGTTGCAGCTCAATATTATCGATGCTCAGCATGATTACTTAGGAAAATATCACAGTGTTAGGGGAGATATGGCTAACACGGCCGCATAATCCAAAAACAAAACCTGACGTTGATGATTGTGTTGGAACTAACCGTTGATTCTCGTCTCTGTGGCGCCCCCCAGAGGTTTCAGTAACACTGAGACTCTGTGCAGCGAGTACAAATACTACTGTGAAGAATGTAGAAGCAAGCAGGAGGCTCACAAAAGGTGAGTTAACACGTTTATTGAGGTTTCCCCATGCAGCGATCTGCTCTGCTCTTCGTGTTTGTGTGAGTGTGTGTGTGCCCGCCTCACGTCTCTGGCCCTGCCTCCTTCCCTCCCTCCTTCCTTCCCTCCCCGGGGGCCTCAGGATGCGTGTGAAGAAGCTGCCAATGATCCTCGCCCTGCACCTGAAGCGCTTTAAGTACATGGAGCAGCTGCAGCGCTACACCAAGCTGTCCTACCGCGTGGTCTTCCCCCTGGAGCTCCGCCTCTTCAACACCTCCGGGGACGCCACCAACCCGGAGAGGCTCTACGACCTGGTTGCCGTGGTGGTGCATTGTGGGAGGTGAGCGGGGCGAAGGCCCACACTCTGATAAGGGACGTGTGGACGGGCGCGAGAAGGATATATAGGACAAACTCCACCGGGGTTGCGGACGGGCCCAGCACACACACATACACACACACACACACACACACGACTTTCACCGCACATTAGCGTGCTGCGGGCGGTGTAGACACACACTCACTTAGCTCCCGTGTCTGAAGATTTAGGGTAGAACACGTCTGATTCGTTTACGTTTAGTTTACACACATGTGTGTCAATAATGTCACACACGTGTGTAAATAAGTTCACACACGTGTGTAAATAATGTCCTCTGACTTTACAGCGGTCCAAACAGGGGTCACTATATCGCCATCGTCAAAAGTCACGATTTCTGGCTGCTGTTTGATGATGATATCGTAGAGGTAAGTGGATTAGTAAAGATATTGTGGAATCTCCATTTTTTTCCCCCCAACTTGTGTTTTATTTTATTTTATTTTGTAAATTTTATTTAATCTTATTTTGTTTTATTTTCATTTTTATTCTATTGTATATTTTTACTTAGATTTTTGAATTAATTTTTGAATTAATTTTGTCTATCTATCCCTTATCCATTACATATGTATCTATGTATTTATCTATCTGTATTTAACTATGTATTGCTATATTTACTTATTTATTTCATTATCCTCTCCCAGAAAATCGACGCCCAGGCCATCGAGGAGTTCTACGGTCTGACCTCTGAGATCTCCAAGAACTCCGAGTCAGGCTACATCCTCTTCTACCAGTCCAGAGACTGAGGGCAGCGCGGCGTGGAGACGCCCTGCGGGTGGCGCTCCGTGTGGACGATACACACACACATACATACGCATACACGCACGAAAGTACACACACACACACATGCACGCACACGCAGCGGCCTGCATGGCGTCGCTCCTGCCTGCATCCTCGTGCTTCACACACTCGGCGTGTGGAAGTTCCCCCAGCTCCGCCCCCTCCTACCTTAGCCCCGCCCCCCTGCGCTCTGATTGGACGCTGCTGCGGGGGACAATGAGACGATAGTGAATGAGAAGTGCGCGGATTGTGGCGAGGAGGCCGCGGGACGAGTTGTACAGACGCGTGTGAGTGTGTGTGTGGGTGAGCGGGTATTTAATAATTCAGATGATGTAATATTGCTCCTGTTTGGGCCTC
>OMPJ01035476.1:0-13185 GCA_900312935.1 Carapus acus | reverse complement strand
GCCCCCTCTAGCCCCTCCACATCATTGCTTCTAGCACACCCCCAGGATGACCGCCGATACACACTCACGTAACCCTGTGTGTGTGTGTGTGTGTGTGTGTGTGTGTGTGTGTGTGTGTGTGTGTGTGTGTGTGTGTGTGTGCCCTTGTCTTAGCCTGGTTTCGCCCAGGGTTTGTTTACCGGTGCTGTATAGATCCCAGTTGAGCATCACCTGCACTGTGTGAAGGCTCACAGAATTCTGCGAGCTCACCACGGCTCCCTCACAAAAAGATCCATTAGTAACGATTTGGTTGTTTGTGACCAGAATTTATTCACTCAATTCACTGAAGGCTAGAATTCATTTTCCAAAGTCAGAGTTCTTTTCACGTCCGCATGCTTAGTTTGGTTTCTTGGTGGTTTGATGTTCTTTTTCCTCCGGGGTCATGCATGCAAAATGCTAACTCGTGTTTGGCTCTGGGAGATTAACCTCCGTTTCACAGAGTTCAAGTCTGTGGTGTTATTGCTGGCATCACTGATCTAACGTGTTCTCCATTAGTGCTTCTTGTGACGCTCCTGCGAAGCCGCAGGGCAAATTGGTTGATATTAAGCTTGCTGTTTTATGTTTGGTTGGGGATAAATTCACATTTGTGTAGAAGCACGTGATTGTAATTAAACTCTGATTTCACCACTTTTACACGTCAACTCTGCCTCATAGCCGCAGGCTACATCAATCATCTTGTAAAAAAACAAAAAAAAACCCCACTCGTGCATCTCATTGCAAAGTTCCTTTCCATGTCACTAACGGCACCATAGCACTGCACGTTAATGGACATATTCAAATTTGTACACTTGAATTTCTAATGTATGTTACTGATAAATTCTGCAGGTAAAATAAAGATACATGCCCCAGGAGAGCTTTGCTCTGAGTTTGACTAATTTTCCTGCCCAATTCTAGTAAGATTAACATTCCGATTCTTTCTACCTTCTTTTTAAACATCGTCTTCAGTTTAAATCATTTGCTCTGAAAAGACAAATATGCTCCCCATCAAACGGAATCTTCCGCCACTCACCTGACCTCAGGGGTCAAGGTGATACTTGATCATTGCGTGTGGACAGAGCAATACCGACACCATTCTGGGGTGACAGCAGTCCCACTGTCTCAGTGTGGCCCCCTCTGATTCACTGCCTGGGACGGACAGGCGGAGACCAGAAGGACATTTCATAATGCCTTGTGCAAGATAGGTTAGAATTTCCCAGGCAAACCCAGCTTAGTCTGAGTCGAATTGGGTGATCTTGGATCCAAGTCTTTGCCTGGACCACCTCAGTTTACACAACGAACAGTGTCTCCAACATCCCTTCATCCTTCTGTCACGGGTGGGCTAGGGGTGTAGAGGTCCAGTGTTGCTGGGCAACAAGGAGCTGCGTTGTACTAGAAACTGTTTTCTGTCTCCATTCTTGGTACCCAAGATGAACCCTCTCTACTATTGCTGCCACTTCAGCCTCTCTTCTCTATCTTTCTCCTTCTCACTTCTTCTACAAAACAAATCCAGACATCAGTCCTCTGGCATCCTCCTGACGTCTCTGTTCTGCCTCTTGGTGACGCAAAGTGAGAGGAGGCAGCCGTTTCTGTTGGTTTGTTCTCAAAGATGGATGGGGAAAAAAAAAAGCGTGTCCCTACCTGTTTCCATCTGGCAGCTTAGGGAAGAACGACGAGGAGTGCAAGTGCACGGAAGGAATAACGCCACCTCAACTACGACCTTTCGGGGTCCCTCCGGTTCTGACCTCACCACGTTTTGGCAAGGACTTACGGGATAAGGGGAGCGATTTGTATCGCAGCATGGGGGCGGGCACCATCCTTTGCATGCTTTCATCCCCAATCGCACCCTGTGTCAGCGCCTTTACACCCTCCAACTCCATGCCTGGTATTGTGTTCACTGTAAGAATGTGGGGAAAAAGGAAGAAAGTGGGTCACGCTGGTGGGGAAAGAGAAGGGAATAGGAGGAAGGGTTGGGAGGGGAGTGGGCACAGGGAGGCGGTAATTAAGTGGAATATGGAACGCGCCCTCGGATCGGCGCTTTGCATTTTGATGGAGGGCACGACGGAGCGGAGGGGCAGCCGGGGAGCGGGTGGGGCTTTATTAATGAGTTTGTTTATGCTCGGGCTGCGCGGGCCTCGGCCCTGACTCGACGACACGGTCGGCTAGGTTCTCCGTCTCCACTTGCAAATTGCCGGCAGGGGGCAAACAAAGGTGATTAAGGGTCGTTTCCGCTCGGTGTCGAACACGACGCAGAGAGCAGCCGCACAATCATCGAGTTTAGGGATATTTGCATAATGCACAATCATATAGGAGGCGTGAGGCCGGTTGGGGTCGGTATCAACGTCTTGCTTGACCTCTGTTGTAGGTGAAGTAAGAAGAGCACTTCTGCATCTTTTACTTTTTTTTTTTTTTCCCTGCTGCAACATTATGTGCCAAGAAACAAGCCACGACTATGCGGAGCTACGTGTGATAAACAAGGGTAAAAAAACGTCCTGTAGACTTTCTGAAAAGTGCAAACTTACCAACAGCAAGCAGCTCTCCAAATAACAAACACATTTCCTCTCCATTAGTGTAGCAACGCAGGCGTGAGCTTTAAGCTCTTAATAGAGCCCAGCTACGTTCCCGGTAATATTTTCCTTTCTGCCCGGAATATTAACAGAAATACGTCGACATTCAGCATCCGGAGCATAGCAGCATTCAGAATTTTTTATTTTTTTTCTTTGTCCACCCTGCTTTTGTTACTTTTTGGGTGCTGTGACTTATTCATTTATTTAATAATTTTGCAGAAATGATGCAAACTGTGATGGTGAATGTCGAACAAATTAGGAGTAGATAAAAAGCAGGGGCACTTTCACCAGCCATCTTACGGACACAAGGTTGTTTACATGTGTGTTACCCTAATCTAAGCTTTTTGTGTTTTTCATTCCGACTTCCAACTAATTTTCCCCCCTAAACTCTCACGGCTGGTATTCAGTGCCAAAGACACGCAGCAAACCAGATCTTCGGCCAGCGTCAAACCCATCAAAAAACATTCCAAATCAGTACATTGTTTTGATTTTCCAGGAAACTGAAAGACTCTTGAATGCTGACAAACAGGAGAACAAACTCGTGCATGTGTTGATGGGATGTGATTAACATATCCACTCTGAGCCTCAGGCAGACAAGCAGAGTCTAGACATCGAAGGAAAAACATCGTCTCGCTCTTTTGCAGGCTCGGTCTCCAGTTGGGGGTGATATTAGTAAGTCAGTGAGTCCTCTCCCTCACTCTCTCTGTCTCGCTCTCTCTCTTCAAATCCACAATCCGGAATTGTCATATTATCCAGTTTGTCACCAGCAAAAGCAATTTGGGAATTTGTTTAGCAGAGATTAGGTTGGCTGCAGCCACGAGGAGTAACAGCATTTGCCCGTCTCCAGCTCGCCGCTTTTGGACACTTTGCAATAACTGCGGTCGCTTAAAGCCGTCGGCTCCTCACTCCTCCCAGGAGAAATGTGTTTTTGTCGGGGCGTTGGGGGAGGGGGGCTTTACAAGGGTGCCGCTCGTAAAGATTTAGGACGGAGCTTTTAAGGCGGTTTGCAACATGAGCACCTGTAGTTGGAGCATCGCCAATCCTCAAGAGGGAGATTTACCCCACGCCCCTGCTCACCTAACCCCACTGCTCCCCTCCATCCCCTCCGTTTGCTCCTCTCCGCTCTCGCCCGTGTCACATTAACACACTCTCTCCTGTTTCATTCACTCATCTTTGCCGTCATAAATGAAACATGGTGGGGTCAGTCACAGGAGCCGTAATAGGATAGCTTGGCTATTGCGGTACGACCAGAGTGGTTAGCCCTCAAACACACCCGCACGCGCGCACACACACGCTCTCGGTATGGCCTCTACTCCAGTCCCTCGCTGTGTGATTATGTGTGAAATGGTTTACCACACTTGAGCATGAAATGGCTGATGCAGAGTGAGAAGGCTCATGGGGGATTTGACATTTGATTGGCCCGTGGCTCGCCATCTGTCCCTGGATGAATATTCATGCGCCTAATCTCCATTAACAACAAACACAAGCAAACAAACAATAGGAATGCTTTGGGGACGCCGTGTTGAGATGAGAAAAGGTCAAGAGAAGGTTCATTGTTTTCGTGTTTAAACCTGTCCCTCTTTGCAGGGTGTAGCATCGCATTGGGCTAATTCTCGCTGCAGGAGCAGCGATGAGGCGTTTTCAATCCGTCCAAGCGGTTCAGTTCTGGCAGAACTCGGATGACACGAGGTGGAAAACCAAGAGCTGCTACCCGCCAAAGAGCGTTGGCATGTTTCAGGGTGTTTTGAGGAATGAATTCACTCCTAGTTGCGGTGGCCAAAGTTGGCATCCTCCATCTTAATTCCAGCAGCTCTGCGCCACCACACACACACACACACACACACACACCATCAGACACTTACTCTTGTTTGTCCAAATGGAAGATAACCTTTACGTTTATTGGCTGGCAGACTTGGTGGCCCCGGGTGGCCGAGCCGGCTGTAATTAAAGCTGTAATTGTGCAGACGGACACGTCTCTCATTATATCTTATCTTTCCCCTCAACCTGCGCGATGTCCTCCGTTCAATTAACTGATGTGGGCATTGTGGAGGCACCATCGTGGTGATGGTGGGGGGTGTTAGAAGTAGTGTGTGTGGGTGTCAGGGACCTGCAAGGGTTACGGTGGGTTGAGGGTTGATGGTTTGCAGTTTGACGTCTTTGTCCTTCAGCGCCAGTCAATCAAAAGGTGGTGGGAGCGATCGAACTGGACATCGAACTGCACAGAAATGTGGGTGAAAGTGGCAAAGCGCTTTTCACCATGATTGGTGTCATAGGTAGAAGTAACTGACGACACAGAAAAAGGGGCAAATGATTGCGCAATATTGTCGCGATGACATGCACCATTTTGTGTCGTCATCGGTGTACCTGCAGTTTTCTATCACTGTGCGCCACCTTGTAACACTCTAGCGACTTTAATGTGTGACCTGAACCTGCGACAGTGGACCTGTTCTGGCGCTATTCATGTAACATAGCAGCAACAAAGTGAACAAGTGGTGATGTGGATCAAACATAATGTCGTTGGAGAGAGGAGACAGAAAATCTGAGGTTGGATGTGACAAGGCAGTCCAACTCTCCCAAGTCCTCCAAAACCATTTCAACCCCTTTTGTGGCATCGGATGTGGGTCTATCCAAACTGCGTTCTCCTCCCTCAAATGAAATTGTTGGTGTCTCGTGTTGAAATTTTTCAACAGAGACCAGAGTTTCAGCACTCTACAGGGGGCGTTACTGAGCCCCGAGTCTGTGTGATAGATTCCTTGTCAAGTCAGAGTCCAAGCAGATGATCACACCCTTCACATGCTTCTAAAGTGTCATCGGCACTTGCCTGTCCCTGAGCTCGAAGCTAACCCGACAGTGCATCTTCACCTTCATCCCGAGGTGACTGATGCAGGTTTGGCCACACAGGTTTGTGTCTTCATTAGCGTTAGCATGAGCAGAGACGAATTGATTGGCTCCTTCCAAAGGGCGACCGAGGACCCCCTGGGGGGTTAAACAGAGATATGGGATCGACAGGCTGGGAACAGTGTCAGTTTATATCTTCGTGTGCATTCGGGTAAAGGTCACCCCCTCCACACCATCGCCACCAGCTGGCGTTCCGTTTCGTCCCGGTCTCCTCTTGGTGGACGTTTGACCGACTCCGCAGAAGATTACGCAATATGATTTGTTTTTGTATCGGTTCGTCTGACACATTGCGGCGCATCCAGGTTCCTCCAGTTCTGCGTGCGTTCATTAGCGTTAATAAATGAGGTGTTTTGACAGCTATTTTCACCAAAGAGCTGACAGCCGCGTTTTGGAAACCTTCGGGTGAAAGCTAGGCGCTTATGTGTATTTGTAATTGGGAGGAGAGAGAAGCAAAAATAACAATTCTTAATTGAAACAAAAAAAACAGAAGAAGTCTCCTGCGTGTCTGCTACAGCTGATGGTCACAGAGAAGCACAGCAGCCCTCCACTCATCTTTTGTGGTCCATGGTCATTATGTCCTGATAATAAGGTAAAATTGGTAAATTATGGTCCTCCCCTTCCCGCCCCGCATGTGATTTGTGCCAAACAAAAAAATAAGTCACAGCTTTTGTTGACAGCCGATTACATTTGTTCCCTCACCCTCGTTGAACTCTCCCGCGCTGTGTGGCAGCCATTTTCCCTGAACTGTCCTCTGAGCACATGTCTGAGACTGTCCTGGGAAAATGCAACACAAACGAGAAATGGGGGGATTGTAGGAGATAAAGAGAGAGTGGCGGCGAGCGAAAGATGTCAGATGGAGCTTTGAGGTGGTAAGGCAGAGGGGCGGAGGGGGGGATTATTGAATATTGTGTTATTGTTAGCTTTGTGAGCCAGAGTTTGAGTATGTGTGTGTGTAATCCTGCTGTGGGAGCGAAGGGACGCGCCAACTGTTGATGGAAGACTGCAGGATTAACTCCGCCCAATTTACTTTCCTTACCGATTATTGTCAAACGCTGCAAACCCAAAGACCCAATCATGGCCGTTGCCAAATCCTTTCATGCACCTCATCATCAGAGTCCATGTTACGGAGATGAGAGAATTTCACCCCAATTTTCACAATCTCTGCTTTTATTTTTGATGATTGGGCTGGAACAACACAAATTGAACACAAAAATGAGACAAAACTGCAAGCTGATGGTTCACAATGTCTCCTCCTCTCACTTCTCGTCACCTCACTTACTCACTTATCTAAGGCAGGAACAGTGTCGCTGCCTTTTAGCAAGGCATTAGGCCAAGGTAGCATGGAATCCAGATGGCTGATAATTTTTCAAGATATGGTAGCGCCAAATTGGAATTAATCTAGTCCATGTCATATATTTTACCAAACAATCATTGCTAGCCTTCTTTTAATTGCTGTGCTTGGATCTGCTGGAGATTAAATAGTTGTTGAAAATCCAACAAACTGTTCTAACTGCGTTTTTCCGTGTTTGGCAGGTCAATCAACCAGTTTTTTGGTGGCCAAATTTTTGGTTCCTCCATCTGAGGAAAAAAAAAAGAAAACTCGAATTCAGCAGACTCCAGGCAGGCTCGGTAACTGATTATCATTTTTGACTCCAAAGCCTGGAAGCCCCTCCAGATACTTTAGCATTTGTCATCACTGTCACAAACAGGCTCTGGCTTAAACGTCGAGGGAGATGAGAGCAGAAATCTGAGAGATAATATTTATCCGGTCCAACCAAACCACAAAATCTGAGAGAAAGAAATGAAATATTAATCCGACAACCTATGAGAACTGAGTCCAGTGAGGCTGACTGAAGATTTTAAGACCTAGTTCAGCCGGGCTGGGAGAGGTTCCCCCCTGTCTTGACCCAGCCGAAGCTTTTGTGTGTGAGTGTGTGTGTGGGCTGGAGGATCATAGGTTAGTAAAACATTGTGAAGGCAGCGTCGCGGGTGTCCAAAGGTGGCGCTCTGTGCTCTCATAGCAGACGGAGTGTTAATGTTAGCGCCCATAATTCTTCCGCTGCTGCCTGGCTATACATAGCTTAATGGCCTCTTTGCAGGCTGAGCACCATTCCAGGCACTTTCACGCGTTCAAAATCCAGTTTAAAAATTAATGGAGTCTATCAGCTCCAGCAGCGGCGGTCAATCGATTGAGCAGCACCACCCCTTCAGCCCCTCTCCTCCCCTCTCTTAAAAAGCTACTTCCCTCCTCCTGTTTGGCGAGAGCGTTTGTCGAATGGATCTTGTCTCTCTGTGAAGCGTGAGACGGTCCGTTTTTACAAACGGGTTTATCTGCACGAGTGGTTTTTAATGAAAACATGATTCATTAAAGTCTCATGGGGGCTAGCCAGAAGGAACAAGATGCAAAGACCCTTTTGTTTGGTTCGGGGGCGTCGGGGGAGGTTTCAAGCAGGGCCTTCACGAGGCAGGAGACAATGAGGATGACAGTCAGCTGACCCCCCGCATATATCTCTGGTGCCGGGCTTCTTTGCCGATGTAAACCGGACAGCGACCGTATTTCTTGCCCATTCTGAGCTGCTGCTGTTAATCTCCCCCTTCTCCGTTAGTCGGCCATCGCTCTTCTCCACGCCCGCGGGCATCTTTATTCCACCTCCCCCCCGCCTCTTTCTGCCTGCCTTCCATCTCCTCCTCTGAAGCCAGTGCTGTCTCTAAAAGGAGAACTATTAGTTGTGCAAGAAGAATTTCATTCATTTTCAGAATCACAACCATGAACTCCTTGCGTTGAAGTGCTCTTGAGCAAGGCACCAGACACCTGACAGCTCCCTGCAGAGCAGCCAGCAGCCTCTTCTCGAGAAGCACCTTTCCGTTAGATGAAAGAAGCCTATCACAATCATCACAAATGTCTGGAGGAAGACAGTTTCCTCAGATCTTTGTCCCTTTTGTTTTTACAACATTTTGCTGTATTTTCAATGAGGGATGGAAAGAAAAAAAGTCAACAGTGACTGATTTTCCAAGTGTCCATCTGGTATGAAGCTGAGCAGCAGACTGGCAGAGGTCCTCGAAGAGGGACGGCCGGTGTAACCTTGAGATAAACAAGTAGTTCCATTTTAGATAACCCTCCACGTGTCGGACTTCTTCCCGCTGGAAGGCACTGTAGAAAAAAGCCAAATAGCGCCACAATTTTGCAAACATTGATGCGTCTGTGTGGACTATCCAATGAAGTAGTTGCTGTCATTCCTTTGGGAACATCAGGGGGCTGCGGCAGTCTTCGCTACGCAGGGATCGTCTGTGGTGCCATATCCCTGCCACACCCCAGATGAATAGCTGGTGACGCATCTCCTTGCCTTTCTCAGCCCACACTCCACGGGCAGTGCCGGCTTTTGCGCCGGCTGCATTTAGGTCTTTGTTTTATTGATACGCGTCTTTCTCTCTCTCCACCCTCTGTGCTTGCACACTTGCCAAGGTTAAAGGCTACGCCAGATTATCTGCTCCGACACACATACGCACGCACGCGCAAGGCCTTTGCACTCAAATACTCATGCAGGGCTGCACAGAGGATGAGTTCGGGGGTGTGTGTGTGCGTGCGTGCGCTGATTTGTGTGTGTAGGTGCTGGCAGAGAACAAAATGAAAAGATACGATCCAGCTGGAGTAGGAGGCAGGAAGAGGGATGAGATGAGAGGAGGAGTTCCTGTCAGTCCGAGGCAGCCGGGTGTGTTTGGGCAGCCCGCACGCAGGACAGACGGCGCTCCACTCACCCCCAACATCGACTGCTCCTCCTACGTCGTTGGCTGCTTGTCCCAGCCAGGCAGCAGCTGTTCAATCCAAAAAAAGGAAAAAAAAAAAAATCAGTCCCGACTGCAATCGTCCAAACCGTCCTCCTGTCTTCCACTCCCCGGAATCGAGATAAATAAGAATTTGGTGTGTGAGCCTTGGAAAACTGCCCCGTAGTGGGACACTGAGTCAAACGTTGCTAGAGCTGTTGAGTGAAATAGTTGGTTCCTCAAGTGAGGTTCTTTCCAAGCCTGGATGGTCTTTTTGGTGCTGCTGTGGCTGCACCCAGACCAGAGATCTGGTTCAAGATCAAAAGTGGAGGCTGAATTACAGCGGCTGGTCCTGGTTGGTTCTGGGGGACGTTTGTGTTCTAATCAACTGGTTCTCCAGTTGTACCATGACTGCAAACCTCAACAACATTTGACAGAAAGGGGCACTGGGGGCACACAAATGGAGGACAGACCTAGAATCTGGCAGCGTTGGATTTGGTTAGTCACAAGACTCAGTTGTCCAAAGTTGTGTGTGCAAAGAAGTGTTTACGTGTTGCTCCACCTTAGATACTCCTCTGATGACCTAATTTCCAATCCTGGTTGCAGCATCTTTATCTCTGCACCCTTTAGCAAGACACTGAACCCCTTAAATGGTCCACAGGTGCCTCAATGCACACTGAAAATAATGCAGGGGACAAAAAAGTCCCCCTGCGATTAATAAAGTAACAAAATAAACCAAAATGTGTATAATAAATGCAATGGTGTGATAAATCAAGTGGAGGTGGAGAATGAATTCAACTGTAAATCGTGTTATAAAGTCAGCATATGGAGTAGCGAGAGGGGGGAAAAAAAGTGTTATTTCGCTTTTTTTTAGAGGAATCGTAGCATGCAATTACAGGCATGGTCGCGTTTTATTTCACTCATCGTTGGCAGAAACTGTTATTGTTCTGTCCCCGAAGCGGGAAGACGAGGCATTTTTGTGAACTGCCATCACTTTTCAGCATCTCCCGTAACTTTGGTCTCAGTAATAAGGCCGTTTCTCCCCCCTGCCCATTTGTTTCCTCTGACAAATGCTCTTAATTGCCGTCACCGGGGAGAACCAACCCGCGGGGCGAGCGGCGCCACGTTTTGTGTCTCCTCTCTTACCTCGCTGCCGCGGCGCCCGCGTGTCCTACAGGTGTCATTGGGCTCCATTACCGACGGGCTTGATTGGCTGCGCGAGACACCTCGGCTCATTAGAGGCGACGGAAGCGGCGAGATTCCCATTTTCCACGCCTTCCCGCCCTCGCACATCGCTCACAGATTCATCTGATGAGCCGCAGTTTGACTGGCGACATGAAAGCCAAGGGAAATTTCCCACAAATGAGTTTCGAAATGACATTTCAGGCATTAAGGAATTTGAGACTTTGGAGGTAAATGCGTTTTTTTGTGCCGTAGATGTCGACACGGACTGGGCGCCGAGGCAACGGAATGACGACTTTCAACATATTGGATCAAATTACTGTATATAAACAGTTAAAAGCTGTTTGGATATGACCGTTTTAATTCAGGAGACCCCTGACCTTGTCTTTGCGTACACCAACATTCGGCAATTCATATTCCTGGCCGCACACACACTGGGTAGAATTAATTCACACACACACGCACTCTTCCCTCCTCTCTCTATTACTTAATTATGTCAAATCCCTGCAGAGGCGGGTGTGTAACATGGGATTGCGGCGGTTTCTCTGCCTCCACCTAATCTAACCAGCACATGGCACAAAGCTTCGCTGCTTTAGGCGGCTTTACTTCTGTTATATTCTTCCTCCCCCTCTTTGTTTGTTCCCCACTGTCTCTCTTTCCTCTGGTCAGACCTTTTATTGGGCTTCGGCCGTGCTCGCATCCCAGCGGTTCTTCCATTCTGTCCGAGGCGTGCCCGCAGTGCCAGGGTTTGGTGAGCTTGGGATCGAACCAGCACCTTCCGTGTTCTGTGTTGTGGTACGGTCAACGTGACGAGACAAACAGGCCTAATTTACTCAATATTAGTAACTATAGCAGGCGCTATTTATAGCAGTTTTGCCCAAAAATATCTAATCTATGAATCTTAATGAGATGCCTCTTCAGATACTGAAGATGGGGCTAACATTTCTCATTCTTTGTCTCAGTCATCCATCTTATTTGAGTAGAATGTCGGTTGGGCGGCGACTGATGTGTAGAAGTGGCAGTCGATCTGCAGCGTACTGTCTTGAGTGTTTCCTGTAATATCTCTCCTCAGCGTAAAATAGAGAATGTTGTATATTCATGGTTGCATCTTCAAAAGGAATTGATTGGGGCGCGCGGCATCATTATTATTTCATTAAGGCCGGCTGATTTATCGGGATGAATATTACATGCTGTTAAATATTAACTTTGTTGTGTGGGCAGAAGTGGGGATCGTCACGCCGGCGCCGCTTAACGTTGATTAACGAAGGGGACTGAGCGGGTCGGCGATGGCGCGGTGCTGCATCTCCCGAGTGGTGCAGATGTTGGCTGGTGTCACATTGTCAGCAGTAGTCAAGGGTGAGTAAGAGTGTGTGTCACAGCCTGTGTGTGTGTGTCTCCATGTACGGGGCTAATGCACGCCCTGGTTCCCATCATTATAACCTCACACTCCCGCCAGGTCACAGTTACTCCCCCTACGCACACATGCACACGCTCATACACACAGATGTGGTGTCGCCATGCATGTCACGTGCGTTCTCTCCTTTATCTGGTGCTCGGGTTATTTACAGCCGTGGCCTCCGCTCGGCTCCACATGCAATTAAAAAGCTGTTTGGGTGCGCTCATGCGTAACTCATCGCCCGTTTATCCTCCTCTTCTTCTTCCGCCGCCTGCTTTGTTTCCCTCCCCGTCTGGGGAGCACTTTTTGCCCCCGCCAACAAGTGCTGCCCCCGTCTGTGTCAAGGTCGCGTGGAGGACGCCACCGCCTTGTCTCACCGCTGTCTGATTGTCGTCTTTTGCCTCTCGAATGGGCATAATCCATTCTCTTGGGGGGGGGTTCAAGTGGGGCGACAGAGTTGTTTCAGTCTTTCCTTTTCTTTTCTACAGTCTTTCGTTTGATTCAGTGAAGTTACAGCGGGCACCATATTTCATCTCCTTCATTACAGGAGGTGCTGGCCATGTGCCACCACTCTAAATCAGGAGGCTGCCGAACCATGGAGGTCGCCACTTCCCGAATCCCAAACCTGGACTTGGCGTGTCCTCAAAGTCTTACCTTATTCCTCTTAATAAGCAGCGGGAGGTGCCCTGACCTAGAATCACACCAGACATTGCTAGAGTGGAAGAGGGAGGAATAACTCCATAATCTGCCAATGTTATTGCTGGGCATCAGCCTTGGGTAGGATGAGTAGGGGGCTCACCTTCCAGCTAGTGCGGAAAGCGACTGAATTTTGCGCAAGAAATATACCGGGAATATTTCGATAGATTTTTTTTCAGTGCACAAAGACACATCTTGGCAATTATCCACTGGCGGAAATGATGATAAAAAGCGATACAAACCCACAAATTGCTCTGCAATTGTCCTCAGGACACAAGTGCGGCACAGAGACAGGAAATTGAATAGTGGGGCTCAGATTTTTAAGATTTTAGCAAGCATAATGTCCAAATTGCCTCTTTTCTTAGGGGTAGCCATTATCTGTTTTCAGATTTTCACATCCAGCATACTGAAGCTACACATACACACACACACACACACTCATTGCAGGTGCAAAAACAAGATCAGTACTGGATGAGGATGCCATATTGCTTGCGTCTTGTGGAAATTATCCAATTTCCCTCCCTTTAGTTTGATGAAACGATATGTTATCCCAGTTTTCTTTCGCCAGCCTATCTTTGTGAATGGAGGTATTTTGAGATGGAACTTGTCGTTGTTGTTGTTGTTGTTGTTCTTGCTGCCTGACGGCTGTTTTGACAGCTTTAATAAGTC